>CAUYQG010061060.1:0-13310 GCA_963574415.1 Tarsius wallacei | reverse complement strand
TATCTGAGGATGGGGAGACACCTCTTATCAACAAGGGTACCTGAACGAAATACTTTTGTATGCCTAACCCCTAACTGTACCCCACAATAACATAATAAAATAAAATAATATATAAAAAAAACAAAACAAAACAAAATCTCTTTAGTAAGTATACATTAGTCCTTACTTTTTGAAGGTAGAATAGAGAGAAGGAAAATGAGTTAATTACACACATTAGTAATTGAGAAGTATAAAAATAATTACCAATGAACAGAGTGAGGTAAGTGTTAAAGGTAATGTATAAAGTTTAAAGGAGTAGGCCGGACACGGTGGCTCAAGCCTGTAATTCCAGCACTTTGGGAGGTCAAGGCAAGAGGATTGCCTGAGCTCAGGGGTTTGAGACCAGCCTGGGCAGCATGGTGAGACCTGATCTCTATAATAAATCAAAAAAATTAGCCGGGCATGGCAGCGCGCTCCTGTAGTTCTGGCTACTTGGAAGGCTGAGGTGGAAGCATTGCCAGAGCCCAACAGGTTGACGCTTGGGTGGCTGTGAGTGTGCCACCGCACTCCAGCCTGGGCGACGGAGTGAGATTCCAACTAAAAAAAAAAAAAAGTTTAAAGGAGTAAGATAATCTTTTCTTTTCTTTTCTTTTTTTTGAGTTGAGGTCTCACTCTGATGCTCAGACTGGAGTGCAGTGGCATGATCACAGCTGCTGCAGCCTTGAACTTCTGGGTTCAGGCAACCCTTCCATATCAGCCTCCTGAGTAGCTGGGACTACAAGTGAGCACCACCCTGTCAGGCTAATTTTTTAATTTATTGTAGGAACGAGGTCTTGCTATGTTGCCCATGCTGGCCTCAAATTCCTGGGCTTGGGTAATCCTCAGCCTCCTAAAGTGCTAGGATTTTACAGGTGTGAGCTACTGCACCTGGCTATTTCTTTCTGGGGTACAAAAACCTCAACCTTCCATTACTGACTTTTCCAAGGTGCATTATTTCTTTTTTACTTTTTTTTTAGATTGGAAAATATAGTTTATTTGAAAACTAAATTAGAAAAAGAGCTTAGCAAGGCAATGGCCCGTTATTTATTTTAATGGCTAATTTCCAATTTCAAATCTTCACTTACATGTCTGGTAGGCATATTACTTTGAACATTTAAAAATTTTGACCCATCGTGCACACACATACAAAGTGCTCCAACCTGTTTAGAATGAGTTCTTTATCATCCTCTCACATATTTATTTCTTTTCTGGTTCTCCTTCCTTAGTAAATAGCACCTCTATCTAGCCACTGGCAGAAGTCAAAAACCGTAGGGCCATCCTGACACCTTTTTCTTCCTCAGAACTCATACCCATGCATCACTGTGTCCTGAGGCTTTTGCTTCTGAAAAAAATCTGGATTCCTATCACTTCATCCATCCCTGCTACCATTCATCTGGCCCAGGTCTAAGCTCCTGCATTAACCTCCTAATGGGTCTCTATATTCTGCTCTATTTCCTACAGTCCCTTTTCCAGCCAGTTATTAAAGTCCTCTTGTGACAGTATATCTCAAGTCACATCATGATCCTAAGCCTCACCACACGTTGCTGTACTACCTGGTTATTGCACTAAGCCACAGTGGCCTCTCTACATGACTGATTATTCCCCACTTTCCCTCCCTTCCCATTCTCTTGTTTACCTCTACAGAAACTTTTTTTTTTGAGTTGGCGTCTCACTCTGTTGCCCAGGTTGGAGGGCGGTGGCACACTCACAGTCACCTCAGTCTCGACCTACTGGGTTCAACCTTCCATTGCTCAGCCTTCCAAGTAGTTGGAACAACAGGCATGCACCATCATGCCTGGCTAAATTTTTTGATTTATTGTAGAGAAGAGGTTTCGCCAAGTTGCCCAGTCTGGTCTTAAACCCCTGGCCTCAGGCAATCCTCTCTTGCCTTGGCCTCACAAAGTGCTGGATTATAGGCTTGAGCCACCGTGCCCAGCTCAGAAGTTTCTTATCCTAGTTCTTCACCTGCTCTCTCCTGCTTGTTCTTTGAGTCTCAGCCTAAAATTCACTTCTACACAATAGTCTTTCTGGAACCCCCTTGTATGTCAGGAAGATCTCCCTTGCTGCCTATAAATATCAACCCTTTGATTTTCTTCATGTTACTTGTTACAGTTTGAAATGAGACACTTTTTGTGTGCTTATTTCTTTTTTCAAATATAAAATTTTTAAATAATCGCAAGCTCACAGAAAAGTTTCAAGAGCAATCTAAGAAACTCTTGTATCCCCTTCACCCAGATTCCCCAATTGTTAACATTTTACCATATTTACTTTATCATTCTTTCTGTCTCCCTTTCGCTCTGATCATTTGAGGGTAAGTTAAGGGTAATGTTGCCCCATTACCCCTAAATACTTTAGTATACATTTCCTAAAATAAGGAATCCTCCCACATGGCTTCAGTAAAATAATCTAAATCAGGAAATTAACATCGATACACTACTACCATCTAATTTCCATTCGAATGTTGTCAATTTTCCCAACAAACACAAAACATATACTTGGATCTAGGATCCAATCCAGGATCACGTGTTGCATTTTGTTGTCATTTCTCTTTGGTTTCTTTCAATCTGTAAATGTTCCTTTGTCTTTATCTTTCATGACTTTGACAGTTCTAAAGTATCTAAGTCTTATTTTGTAGAATATCCCTCAATTTTTATTTATCTGATGTTTCCTTATGATTAGGTACTGCTTAGGCAGTTGTGGCAGAAATGTCACAGAAGTAATTCGGTCTTCTTAGTGTATCATATTAGGAGGCCCACAATGTCCATTGCTATTATTTTATTTTTTTTGAGTTGGAGTCTCACTCTGTCGCTCAGGCTGGAGTGCAGTGGCACACTCAGGGCCACCCCAGTGTTGACCTACTGGACTCTGGCGATCCTTCCACCTCAGCCTTCCAAGTAGCCAGAATTACAGGTGTGTGCTACCACACCCAGCTAATTTTTTTTTTGATTTATTGTAGAGACGAGGTCTCATCAAGTTGCCCTGGTTGGTCTTGAACCTGCGGGCTCAGGCAATCCAAACGCCTAGGCCTTCCAAAGTGCTGGGATTACAGGCTGAGCCACCAAGCCTGGCCCAGGGTTATTATTATTTGTGATATTAACTTTGATTACTTAGTATTTTGCCCATCAGTTCTGGCAAGTGTAAAATTACTATTTTTCCCTTTGTAATTAATAATACTTTGTGAGAGACACTCTGAGATGTAAATACTCAAATTCTCATCAAATATTCCCCTACTGGTTTTAGCATCTATTCATGATTCTTGTATAAATTAATTATTCCTGTGATGAGCATCACATTGTGATTTTTCTAGTTCCACCACTTCTTATGCATTTATAGTTGGCATTTTACAGCAAGGAAGTGTTTTCTCTTCTTATTTATTTATTCACATCAGTATGGATTCATAGATTCCTGTTTTATTCAATGGGTTATAATTTGCTTGTCTATTTTCTTGTCTATTTTCATGCTCCAGTAGACTATATTTGGCCAGTGGGAACCCCATCAAGCTGCCTACTGTGTTTTTTAATGTATCTCCACGATTCTTTGAACATTTTTTTACTTTCTGGAAAACAAGATGTTACAGGTTCGTCTTACACTTTCCCTGCCTCAGCTCTGGATTTGACCATTTCTCCAAAGAGTCTGGGTTTCTTTCACTGGAGTTCACACCAATCCTTTCAATTCCAGGCCAACACTACAGGGTTCACCTTAATCTTCCCCTTTTCTCATGTTGGCAAATCTCTTGTCTAGCAGTTAAGATCCTGCCTCTCATTATCTCATTATCATTATCTTCAATCTACATATTTATAGAAATACAAAACTATCGCCTGCATCCAGCCAGTCTCCTGACATGCCGGATACTCCTTAGTCTTTTGGTTCTCATTCCATTGGTTCTGACCATGCTGGCTGCTTCTTAGTCACAAGGTCCCATCTTCTAGCCCCAAGCCTGTGATAGCCACTTTCTTGACATGGAATGTGCCAGTTGCTCCTTCTCCTCAGCTCTGAACACACAGCCCCTCCAGGGGAAGGGAAGGAGAAGGGCTTATTTCTCACCACAGCCTTGACCTCCTGGCCTCAAATGCCCCTTCAGCCTTGGCCTCTTGCCTTAGCCTTGCAGGTAGTTGGAACTACAGGTGCACACCACCATGCCTGGCTAATTTTTTTGTATTTTTGGAAGAGACAAGGTTTCACTACGTTGCCAGGCTGGTCTCAAACTCCTGGGCTCAAACTATTCTCCCACCTTGGCCTCCCAAAGTGCTAGGATTGCTTGTGTGAGCCATTGCCTCTGGCCCCATGCAACAAATATTTAATAAGCCTCTTTATGTCAGACTTTATACAGGTATAGAAAACATAGTGATAAAAAAAAAATAGACGTATAGTCCCCACACTCAAGGAGCTGATAGTCTTGTATAGAAAAAGAAATAGGCAAACAACAACAACAACAACAACAAAGGGACGGGGAGGTTGGTGGAGGGGCAAAAAAAGAAAAAGAAATAAGCTTCTGTTAATTCCTTATTGCTAGTTATTCAAATTGTTTTTGATGATTTCCTTAGGTAATTTTTCCATTTATGGAAATAGCTATTCAAAAAGTATAGATAATTTTTGGTTTTGTTTTAGCTTTATTTTTATTTTTTTATTTTTGAATTGGAGTCTCCCTCCGTTGCCCAGGCTGGAGTGCAGTGGCTAACTCATGGCTACCGCTACCTCGACCTCTCGGGCTCAGGTGATCCTTCTGCCTCAGCCTTCCAAGTAGCAGGAACCACAGGTACGCACAACCATGCCTGGCTAATTTTTTTGATTTATGGTAGAGACAGGGTCTCACCAAGTTGCCCAGGCTGGTCTCGAACCTGTGGGTTCAGACAATCCTCTCGCCTCGGACTCCCGAAGTGCTGGGAATATAGGCGTGAGTCACCGCGCCCGGCCTTATTTTAGCTTTAATGCATATGTTCCAGAAGTATCAAGTCTGTTTAATACATCAGTTCTGAAAAATGGGAAGTAGAGGACCCTTTCTGAAACATGAAAGGAAGAAGAGAAGGATTAGTGGAAAAAATATTAAACAAGTTTATTTAATAAAGCTCTGTAGTCAAGCATGGTGGCATGTGCCTGTAGTTCCATCTATTTGGAAGGCTGAAGCAGGAGGATTGCCTGAGCCCAGAGGTGGAGGCTGCAGTGGCCATGAGCATGCCACTGCACTCCAGCCTGGGTGACAGAGTGAGAATCCAATTAAAAAAAAAGATCTGAAGTGGGGAGCAAGAAAGGAGAAGTTAGATGTGGAAGACTAGAAGATCAAAATATAAACAAGCAAGCAAACAAATAAATAAAAGACTCGAAGGCCAAGAGTAGAGGGAAAGGAGGTGGTAGATCAAAGATGAGCCTAAAAATTAGCAAAAATTCCAGTGAGAAAGAACATCGTAAATGGGGTGTTCTTTACGAGGAGACTAAAGGGGAATGAGATCCATAGCTTGAGATGGAAAGATCTTTTTCTTGTACTATAGGCAAGATGATAAGGTTTAATGATGATATTGAATAGTGGGCAGAGGGTACATGGGGCAGAGCATTGAGGGGGATTGATCTAAGGTCTCTAAACTTTCAGTTAAGTAAAAGGCAAGGTTGTCTTTGGAAAGAGAAGGAGATATGAGTGGATAAATGAGGTTGAGGGGGTATAGAGAGGATAGGGATTGAGGGATGTGAGGGGAAGTTGATTAGTGAGCATGTAGTGGCACCAACCCTCACAAAACTGTGGAATTAGATTATTTTTTATTTTTATTTTTAGTTGGAGTCTCACTCGGTCACCCAGGCTGGAGTACAATGGCACATTCCTGGCCACCCTAGCGTCGACCTGCTGGGCTCCTATGATCCTTCCGCCTCAGCCTTCCAAGTAGCCAGAACTACAGGTGTGTGCTACCATGCCCGGCTAATTTTAAAAAATTTATTGTAGAGATGAAGTCTTGCCAAGTTGCCTGGGCTGGTCTCTAACCCACAGGCTCAGGCAATCCACGCACCTTGGCCTTCCAAAGTGCTGGGATTACAGGCTGAGCCACCGGGAATTAGTTTATTACAGTACTTAACAGTAAGGATATAAGAACAGAGAAGCAGTCATGGGTTACCTGTGTTTGAGGGTTTGGTTGGTTTGCAAAGTCAAAGGACCTGGGGCAGGAGAGGAGGCTATTATATCATATGCTGGGTTTAGGCTAATGCTGGAGAAGGAAGAGAATGAAGGGGCAGATTGAAAGCCAGAAAGATAATAAAGGACTTTAAAAACTTACCCTTTAATTTTAAAAAAATATAAAAGTTCATACATGTCAATATGGAAATAATTGAACCCAAGTCTGGTGCAGTGGCATGCAACTGTGGTTCCCGCTACTTAAAAGGCACAAGCGGAAGGATCACCTAAGCCCAGCAGGTTAAGACGGTGGTAGCTGTGAGTATGCCACTGCACTCCAAGCCTGGGCGATGGTCAGACTCTGACTCAAAAAAAAAAAAAAAAAAAAAGAAAAGAAAAGAAAAAGAAAATAATTGAACCCCAAAACAAAAAGCAAAGGCAAAATAAAGATTTTCTGACATATTAAAGCTGAAGGAATTAAGCAGACCCACACTATAGGAAATGTTAAAGGAAGTCATACAAGGAGAAGTAAAATAACACCAGATGGCTATCTAGAGCTACACAAAGGAATCAAGGTTACTCGAAATGATATTTATATGTTTAAATAACAAAGACTTTTATTTTAAAAATTCTTTAATGATGTCTGATTGTTTAAAGCAAGTGTAACAATTTGCAGAGTTTATAGCATATATACAAGTAAAATGCATGAAAATAATAGCACAAAGACTGGAGAAATAGAAGTACTGATGGGCCCCAACTTATGATGGATTGACCCAAGAATTTTTGACTTTATAAAGGTGCAGAAGTGATATGCATTCAGTAGAAACCTTACATTGGGTATCCACACATTCTGTTTGTTCACTTTCAGTACAGTATTCAACACATTTCATGAGATAATCAACAATTCACTATAAAATAGGCTTTGTGTTAGATTATTGTCCCTGTTGTAAGCTAATGGAAGTGTTCTGAGCACATTTTTTTTTTTTTGAGTTGGAATCTCACTCATTGTCACCCAGGCTGGAGTACAGTGACATGCTCATGGCCACCATGGCCTTGACCTGCTGGGCTCCGGCGAGCCTTCTGCCTCAGCCTTCCAAGAGCTGGAACTACAGACGCACCCCGCCATGCCTGGCTAGTTTTTTTTTTTTTTGGTGATTTATTGTAAAGACGAGATCTCACCAAGTTGCACAGACTCGTCTCAAACCCCCCGGATTTAGACAATCCTTTCGCCTAGACCTCCCAAAATGCTGGAATTGCAGGCTGAGCCACTGTACCCGGCCTCTGAGCACATTTAAGATAGGTTAGGCTAAACTATAATGCTTGGTAGGTTGAGGTATTACATGAATTTTCAACTTATGATGGGATTATCAGAATGTATCCCCATTGTAAGTCAAGGAGCATCTGTATACTGTATTACAGTTTTTGAGCTATAAATGAAGGGGTATAGTAATACTGAAGGTACATTATGATAAACTGAAGATGAAGAAGTCCTAAAGCATACAGTAAAGTAACGTAAAACAAAGAGGTATGGCTGATAAGACAACAAAGGAGATAAGATCGCATCAGAGGAAGAGGGAAAAGGAAACAAGGAAAGAAGGCACAAGATGACAGAGGAAAAAGCGAAAAAAGAGTCAATGTATGCTGGGGGCAGGACTTTGGGATTCTTATCCAACTGATGTCTCTCTTTTTTCCCAATTATGGTAAAAACCAATTTATCTCTAGGTAGTAGAATATAAAAAGGAAGAGCTCCACCTCACAAAGGAAGCAAAAGATGGAATCAGTACCTTCGATAGTTGGGCTTCAGTTGGGCCATGGAACACCAAAGGTTCTTGGAACAGGAAGTAACAGTGGTTATCTGTCTCAGGCAACTAAAAATACACTCTAGATTAGAATTCCAGGTCTACATTACTGTTCTTAGGTGGTAAAAGAAAGGGCAAAGAGGAAGATGAACCCACAGCCCCTCCCACCCCACCATCCACCCTAGTAAATTCTTCCACTTTTCTCTGTGTCTTCTTATTTTTCATCTATATCCTTTCATCATATCACAGAAAATTCTTAGTGAAATTTGTTGGATCTTTACTATATACTGAATATTTATTTCCCTTCAATACCCTCAATTTATTTGCTGAAACCTGATCCCCAATGTGATGGTATTTATAAGTGGGGCCCCTTTGGGAGTTATGAGGTCTTCAAGAATGGGATTATGGCCTGGTGCGTTGGCTCAAGCCTGTAATCCCAGCACTTTGAGAGGCTGAGGTGAGAGGATTGCCTGAGCCTATGGGTTCGAGAACAGCCTGGGCACTTTGGTAAGACCCCACTTCTACAATAAATCTAAAAAACAATTAGCCAGATGTGGTAGCATGCACCTGTAGCTCTGGCTACTTGAAAGGCTGAGATGGAGGGATCACCTGGGTCCAGTGGGTTGACACTGGGGTGGCTGTGAGCATGCCACTGCACTCCAGCCTGGTTGATGGAGTGAGACTCCAACTCAAAAAAAGAAAATTAGCCGGGCATGGTGGCATGCACCTATAGTTCCAGCTACTTGGAAGGCTGAGGGGGGAAGATTGCCTGAGCCCAATATGTTAATTCTGTGGTGGTCATGAGTGTGCCACCGCACTCCAGCCTGGGTGACAGAGTGAGAGTCCAACTCAAAAAAAAAAAAGAAAAGAGAAAAAAGAAAAAAAAGAATGGGATTAGGCAGGTCTTTCGAAAGACTCGTCCATGTCAGGTCTTTTTGGCATGAATCTTCCTTTTTCCCTCTCTAGTTCTCATGAATAAACTTTGTTTTAAAACTTAAAAAAAACCCAATGGGATTAGTGCCTTTCTATAAAAGACCCAGAGAGCTCCCTCACCCTTTCTGTCATGTGAGAACACAGCAAGAAAGAATGACCATCTATAAACCAGGAAGTGGACTCTCTCCAGACACTGAATCTGAGAGTGCCTTGATCTTGGACTTCCCATAACCAGAACTGTGAGAAACAAATGTCTGGTGTATATAAGACACCCAGTCTATGGTGTTTGTTATAGAAACCTGAATGGACAAAAACCTTCTGGAACTCTCAGTTTGAACCCTAATAATTTTATAGCTTTTGAAAGTCTGAAATTCTTCCAGGAATTTTTACTAATTCCCAAGGAATACACTCTCAGGGTGTCTGCTATCTTCAGCTCCAGCTTCCTTGCATAATGCATTGTATTAACCTAGGTATAGAAATCAGCCAAGGCCACTGCTAGGCCATTGCCATGACCATTGCCTAGACTCTGGTGTGTGACCATGTGCTCTTTGAGCTATGACTGTTGCCATGTTTCCTGGCGTTGGCCCACTCCCCTGCCTTGGGGAGGTGAATTCCTTCCTTCTCTCTCCAATTTACTTTCTAAATAAACCATATTTTCTAATCTAAAAAAAAAAAAAAAAAAAAGAAGTCAGCCAAAAAGATCCATTTCACAAGAAAGAATTAGTGGGAAATGTAGCTTTTACTAAAGATACTATCAATCTTTGGGGTCTCATTGTCTCTCAAATCTGCACATATGTGTAAAAGTTTAAAGAGCAGTTTTGGGTTCACAGCAAACATTCACCTACTAATGGAAATTTTGGTTGTTCCTTAGTTTGGGTAATTATGAATAAAGCTGCTGCTATAAATGTCTATGTGCAGATTTTTTTTTGGAGCCAAAGTCTCGCTCTGTCACCCAGGCTAGATTGCAGTGGCACGCTCGTGGCCACTGTAGCCTCGACCTGCTGGGTTCAGGAGATCCTTCCACCTCAGTCTTCCAAGTAGCTGAAACTACAGGCACATGCCACCATGCCTGACTCATTTATTTATTTCTTTATTGTAGAGACGAGGTCTCATCAAGTTGCCCAGACTGGTCTTGAACCCATGGACGCAGGCAGTTCTCTTGCCTCAGCCTCCCAAAGTGCTGGGATTATAGACTTGAGCCACCATGCCTAGTCTACATGTAGATATGTATATGGACAGAAGTTTCCAACTCATTTGAGTAAACATCAAGGAGCATGATTGCTGGATCATATGGCAAGAGTATGTTTAGTTCTGCAAGGTACAGAGATTTCCCAAATACTCCAGCTCTACACTTGCAAGGCTCCTCCATTATCAATACTCCCGAATGGAGTGGTACATTTGTTACAGTTTTTAATTTTTTTGTTATTAAGTCTTTATTTCTCTGCAATCCAACTAGACGTGGATGAGAATAAGGAAAATATGGAAGATGTAATGACCCAGCAATTCCCCTATTGGGACTATACCCAGAGGAACTCAAATCATTCTACAAAAAAGATACCTGTACACGTATGTTTGTTGCAGCTCTGTTCACAACAGCAAAAACAAGGAACCAACCATGCTGCCCATTGAAGCTGGACTGGTTAAAAAAATGTGGTACAGATACACAATGGAACATTATGCAGTCATAAAGAAGGACAAACATATGGACTTCGTGGCAACTTGGATGGATTTAGAGTTGATCATACTCAGTGATCTTCACAGAAACAAAGAACGGAGTACCTTATGTTCTCACTCATCAGAGGACCTTGAACAATTATCATAATACTATAAGAAAGGGATTGACGGTAGTGGGAAACTGCCAGAGGAGGGGAGTGGGATTGGCAGTTGAGGGAAACTGTCAGGGGAGGGAGGGGCACACCTCATCAACAAGGGGAACTGCATAATCAACATTTGTATACCTAACCCTGAATTGTACCCCACATCTTTAAAATAAAAAGGAACCTAACCCTGAATTGTACCCCACATCTTTAAAATAAAAAAAAAAAGAAAATATGGAACACAGATAATTGTAGCAAGAGCACAAAGATTATAGGGATACTGCCAGCAAATGGGATGGAGGGGGTGCTCTCCTGAGCTACAGAAGGAATGGTCTGGTAGTTTAAGATAAAACAAGTCCAGTTTATTAGAGTTGTACACAATCAGCAATGGTTATCTTGCTGGTCTTGCCATTCTTGGATCCAAAGACCTCCATGGCTTACACAACATTCATGCCCTCTTTTACCTTGCCAAAAACCACATGCTTGCCGTCCAACCATTCAGTCTTAGTAGTGCAGATGAAAGACTGGGAACCACTTGTGTTGGAGCCAGCATTTGCCATGGACAAGTTGCCGGGATCTGTAGGCTTCAAGATGAAGTTCTCATCATCAAATTTCTCTCCAAATATGGACTTGCTGCCAGTGCCATTATGGCATGCAAAGTCACCACTCTGGCACATAAACCCTGGAATAATTCTGTGAAAGCAGAAGAAACCCTTATAACTGAATCCTTTCTCTTCAGTGCTCAGAGCATGAAAGTTTTTTGCTGTCTTTGGAACTTTGTCTGCAAACAGCTTGAAGGGGACGTGACCTAAGGGCTCGCCGTTGATGGTGATGTGGAAGAACACGATGGGGTTGACCATGGCTGATGGGAAAAGGCTCAAGGAAGCGGCATCTGCAAAGCCATTTGTTATAATTGATGAACTATACTGATGCAAAGTTATTGCCCAAAGTCCGTGGTTTACTGTGGAGGGCCAGCCCCTGCGGAGAAATTTAGAGGGTCCCTGGGAGGTATGGTGGCGTCGGCGATTATTCTGGAGATATGAAGAGACTGGACTCCTGTCTAGTGCAGAAGCCGATTCAGTAGGAGGGATAGATATTAAAAGAAAGAAAGATGGAGGGATAGATATAAAGAGAAAGAAAGAGAAAGAAAGAAAATGGACAACTGTTCAACGGATTGAGCAGAAGCCGTTTAATGGAGGTTTCCATGCTCCTTTTATCCTAAATTTTCACGGGTTAAATCACAAGACTTTCATGTGAATACAAAGCCAGGTGGACGAGGGGCATTCCCCACCACCAGGTGTTTCCTCATGCATGAGGAAGGACAAACCCAATATTATTTCACTGTTCCCTATGCTTGGCTAGTGTTCCCCCAAAATAATATAACAATCTTTCCTAATATCACAATGTTTCTAATAATCAATAACCTTAAACCCCTTACACACACAATACCTATGCAATGACTAACTTATCCTAATAACCTTTTTATTCTATGCTAATTAGCACAAACCCCAGCTACTATGTTAAAGTTTTCACTGCATGGTTACTATGACAACTCAACAAATATAACTTAAACCGGTTCTTAGAGAATGTGGCCCAGTCCAGAAATCACACTGGGCTTTCTAAAATTAACACAGCATTCTACTTTATAAAACAATATCCCAAATAATCATTAACCTAAAATTACTAGACTTAAACAATTCTTAATATTAAAATTACCTATCCTGCAATTCTTCTAAGTATATTGTGTAAATTTAACTTGATTCTATTAACCCAAAAACCTTATACTAATTATAGCTAAAACTAGCTTTCAAAAGAATGTGGCCAGTCCAGAGTGTGGGCTGGGCTCTTAAGAATGCGGCCCAGCCCAAAGTAGACGGTGGGCCACTTCTTGGAACGACTGATTACAATCTCTTAACAAAATGTACCCTAAAATCTTATATTCTATATATCTATACTAAACTTAAACCTATGATTCTAATACAAAAAAGCTTGCAATATATTAAGGCTCTCAAAAGTGACCTGAGTTGGAATTACGCTTATATAAATGTCAAAACCACAGTCTGTGAGAAACAGAAACAATGAGCTTCCACAGTTAACCATGCCTGCTGTAGTTTCAGAGCCTCATACTTAAATTATCAGAGTTGTTTCTGGTTATATATGCCAAATGGTAAAAGGGGGACTGGGGTCAACAGCTCCCAAACACATCCTAGTGGTCTCGGGGTCCATGGCCCTCCCTGATCCCTAACACTCAGTGAGCCTCCGTGGCCAGCTCCCATCAGTTTACATTAAGGTTCATTCATTTTTTTTTTTGAGTTGGAGTCTCACTCTGTCACCTAGACTGGAGTGCAGTGGCCGCTCCCGGCCACTGCAGCCTCGACCTGCTGGGCTCTGGTGATTATTCCGCCTCAGTCTTCCAAGTAGCTGGAACTACAGGCGTGCGCTACCACACCCGGCTAATTTTTTTTGATTTATTGTAGAGATGAGGTCTCACCAAGTTGCCCAGGCAGGTCTTGAACCCGCGGGCTCAGGCAATCCACTCACCTCGGCCTCCCAAAGTGCTGGGATTATAGGCTGAGCCACCGAGCCCAGCTGTTCATTCTTGATGATGTACTTTTTGTGGGTTTGAATAAATGTGTAATGATTTGTCTT
>CAUYQG010061058.1:0-17135 GCA_963574415.1 Tarsius wallacei | reverse complement strand
TGTAATAATAGAACATGCACAGACAGATAATAAAACAGAATTGAAAGTCCAGAAAGAAACCCAGATAAATATGGAGCTATAGGTTATGATAAATATGGCATTTCACATAACTACAAAACATATTATTTTGTTTGTTTGTTTGTTTTTGTTTTTGTTTTGAGTTGGAGTCTCACTTTGTCACCCAGACTGGAGTGCAGTGGCACGCTCCCGGCCACCGCAGCCTTGACCTGCTGGGCTCCAGTGATCCTTCTGCCTCAGCCTTCCAAGTAGCTGGAACTACAGGCGTGCGCTACCATGCCCGGCTATTTTTTTTTTTTATTGTAGAGATGAGGTCTTGCCAAGTTGCCCTGCTGGGTCTCGAACCCACAGGCTCAGGCAATCCACTTACCTCGGTCTCCCAAAGTGCTGGGATTACAGGCTGAGCCACCGAGCCCAACCACAACATACTATTTATTCAATAAATAGAATAAGTAAATAACACTAAAAATATTAAGTCTGAATTTCTACCTACATCCTTCACCAAAATAAGTTCTAAAATTATCAAGTATTTAAACATTAAAAAATAAAGTTCTTTAACTAAAGGGAAATATAGCAGAATTGGCATTCTCATATAATTTCAGACATGGAAAGTCCATTCTACATATTTTATAAACCCTGAAGCCATAAAAGGAAGATACATTTTATTACATAAAAATTTAAAATATTTATGAACTGCCAGAATAGAAAACAATGAACAAATGGTAAATAAAGGGTAATATCCTTCATATATTAATTTTTTCAGAACTCTTAAAAATCAGTAAGAGCAATAATCCAATTGGAAAAAAAAAATAGGTTAACAAGATGAACAGCCCCTTCAATGAAAAGAAAACTCAATGCCACTTAAAGATTTTTTGGGGGGGTTTTTTTTGAGTTGGAGTACCACTCTGTCACCCAGACTGGAGTGCAGTGGTCGCTCCCGGCCACCACAGCCTCAACCTGCTGGGCTCCAGCGAACCTTCCACCTCAGCCTTCCAGGTAGCTGGAATTACAGGTGCGCGCTACCACGCCCAGCTAATTTTTTGATTTATTGTAGAGATGAGGTCTCACCAAGTTGCCCAGGTGGATCTCAAACCCACGGGCTCAGGCAATCCACTCACCTCAGACTACAGGCTGAGCCACCGAGCCCAGCTAAAGATATTTTAAAAATTTAATTTCTCTCTCATTAAAATAAATGCAAATTCAAACTATAATGAAATGTTCTTTTTCTCCTATAATATTTGTAAATATCAAAAAGCTTGGTAACATATCATATCAGTAAGATGTGCTAAATAAACACTCATATGCATTGCTGCATTGGGAATAAATCATATGACCTCTAAGAGAATATTTTCATATTTATAAAAAAATTTACATACATAATTTCTTGATATAGCAATTCTACTTCTAAATTATACTAATAATATTTTCATACATGTGCAAAATGGAACAACTGCATATTCATATCCAAAAGAATGAAGTTGAACACTGTTTGGGGTTGAATTGTGTTCCTCCTCAAAAAATGTATATGTTATCAACCAAGTCCATAGTACCTAAGAATGTGAACCAATTTGCCAGTTCCTTTATTTGGGAATGGGATCTTTGCAGATGCAATCAGTTAAATTAAGATGAGGTCATTCTGGAGTAAGATGGTCCTCTAATCCAAAATGACTAGTATCCTTATAAAAAGAGGAATTTGGACATAGACAAGATATAGGGAGAAGGCCATATGAAAATGAAGACAGAGCCGGGCTCGGTGGCTCAGCCTGTAATCCCAGCGCTTTGGGAGGCCGAGGTGAGTGGATTGCCTGAGCCCCCGGGTTCGAGACCCGTCTGGGCAACTTGGCGAGACCTCATCTCTACAATAAATCAAAAATTAGCCGGGCGTGGTAGCGCACGCCTGTAGTTCCAGCTACTTGGAAGGCTGAGGCGGAAGGATCACCGGAGCCCAGCAGGTCAAGGCTGCGGTGGCCAGGAGCGGACACTGCACTCCAGTCTGGGTGACAGAGTGAGACTCCAACTCAAAAATAAAAAAAGAAAGAAAGAAAATGAAGACAGAGATGGGGGTAATGTTCTACAAACCTAGGAACATCCAAGGTTGTATGTAAGCCACCAGAAGCTAGGAGAGAGGCATGAACAGATTCTTTCCCAAACAAGAGCCACCCCCCACTCCCAACATCCTGATCTCAGACATCTGGCTCCCAAAATCATGAGACAGTAAGTTACTGTTGTGCAAAGCACCTAGTTTATAGTACCTTATTATAGCAACACTAACAATCTAATACAGACTCCCCACCTCACATCGTATACAAAAACTAATTCAAAATGAATCAGATACTTAAGTATAAGAGCTAAAACTAAAAAACTCTTAGAAGAAAGCATCAGCATAAATCTTTATGACATTGCATTAGGCAATGGTTTCTTAGATCTGACACCCAAAGCACAAGCAACAACAACAAAGATAAACTGGACTTCACCAAAATTAAAAACTTTTATGCCTCAAGTAACACTATTTAAAAAGTGGAAAGATAACTCATACAATGGGAGAAAATATTTGCAAATCATATATCTTATAAGAGATGAGTATCCAGAAATATATAAAGAACTCATACAACTCAATAATAAAATAACAATCCAACTTTAAAAATTGGCAAAAAATTTGAAGAGGTATTTCTGCAAAGATGTACAAATGGCCAGTAGGCACATGAAAAGATGCTCAAAATCATTACTCATTAAGAAAATGCAGATAAAAATTACAATGAGATATCACACCTATCAAGATGGCAACTAAAAAAATTATGTGTTGGTAAGAATATGGAGGTAGTGGAACTCTCCTATTTTGCTAGTGGGAACGTAAATTCATGCAGCCACTTTGGAACCAAATTGGCAGTTCCTTGAGAAGTGAAACATAGAGTTTCAAATGACCCAGCAATTTCATATTTAAGTATATATCCAAAAGAAATGGAAATATATTTTCACACAAATGCTTGTACACAAATATTTATAGCAGCATTATTCATAATAGCCAAGAAAGTGGAAACAACCCAAATGCACATCATGAAATAGATGGAAAAACAACATATGGTATATCCATACAATGGAATATTATTTGGCCATAAAATGGAATAAAGTACTGATAAATGCTACAACATAGATGAACCTGGAAAGCATCATGCTTTAGTAGTCAGTTGCAAAAGGAGTCAGATGCAAAAGGTCATATATTGTATCCTTCCATTTATATAAAATGTTCAGAATAGAAAATTTGTTTAGACAGAAAATAGATCAGTGGTCACCAGGGATTGTGGACAGGGAGGAGTAGTGATGACTATTAATGTATGCAAGATTTCTTTGTGGGGTGATAAAATTATTCTGGAATTAGATAGCAGCAAGATGTATAACTGTGAATATATTGAAAGCCACCCAACTGTACACATTTAGGAAGTGAATTTTATGGTGTGGGAATTATATCTCAACTTTTTTTAAATGCAAAAGAAATAAGATCTCGGGATTTTAAAAAAAGAATAGGGTAGTTTTACCTACTTCTAAGTTATATTTTCCTAGTCCAAGCCAACACTATCTCCCCTTTGAATGTCTGTGATACTGTTCTAACTGGTCTTGCTGGTTCCATCTTTCCCTCCCTACAGTAGATTCTCACAGAGCAGTCTAAGTCAAATCACGTCTCTTCACTTAAAGTCCTCCAATAGCCCGATTTTATTCATTCAGAATAAAAGTGGAGTGAGACAAGGAACATTCATGGCTTCTAAGTCCATAAGGTCTGCTCTGGGTCACCTTCTACCACTCTATTCTCGCTCAATCTACTACAGCCTTCAATGCCCTCCATAGCGTTTTTGGAATAAGACTCAGGACTTCATCATTTGATGTTCCTTCTGCCTCAAATTCTCTTCCCCAAGATTTTCCTAGGACTCACTCCTTCACTCCATTCATGTCTCCAATGCCAATGACCATTCTATCAACACCATCCTTGCATCGCTCTTTTTCCCCTTCTTCTCTTGATTTTTCTACTGCACACTTAACCACTGCCTCCAGCACAGTTAACCACCACGTCTCCAAAAGAAGAGTCTTTGTTTTTATTTACTGTATCCCCAGCATTTATAGCACCTAACACATACTAAGAGTTAAATAAATTGTTGCTGTCATGATTATTGTTGGTGGTAATAATTAAAGGTTGAAAAGGGGGTGATACTTTGCCATTTCCATTTGCAAGTTGAGCAGGTTCATGCCTTAGGAGAAAACAATACTATTCAATACAAAACTGGACCAGAGGAGTATGTAAGACAAAGCCAAGATTTTCCTCAAAAAAAATATTTTTGAGGGTGCTTCTGCTTATGGGTAAATGGTGATTTACAACATTATTGATCACATGATCATATGTATTCATTACATACTCAACTATTCTGTGGATAGCTTACTGTTAGGATTCAGTCTGGTTCTTTCTAAATCCCTTACAGTAGCATTTCTCAAACTGTACTATTCATAGACATTGCCTGAGCATTCGTTAAAATGCAGATTGATTCAGGAGGTCTGTGGTGGAGCCTGAAACTCTGCGTTTCTAACAAGCTAACAGGTGAGGCAGATACTGCTGGTCCAGGACCACACTTTAAGTAGCAAGGTCTTCAGCACCTAGCACAGGGTGGCTCAATCAGTGTTGAGGGAACTAGTGGTTGATGAACACGGGTTGATCCTATGTAGGTAGCTTGGCAGGAAGGGTTAACAGGAAAAGTTTAAATCCAGTAATGTAAAGAGCAGCAGCTAGAGCCTTTCCCTCTCCTCTTCTCTTTCCCCTTCATCTTAATAAAAGTTAGTTTACACCCACCTGGCATATCCTTCTCAGAGTTTTCCATCTTTTAGCTAAAACACCAAGATATATTGTATGATTCTCCCACACCTTCAAATCCCTTCACTGCATATTGTTGTACAGCATGCCCTGATAGGGTGACCAGCTCATTCTAATTTTCCTGGGACCACGTTTTAGCACTAAGAGTTCTGCATCCCAGTTTTAAAACAGAAAGTCTTATGTCCCGGACACCCCTTAGTCCAGGCAAACTGGGAAAGTTGGCCAACCTACCTGTGCAAGGCTCTCTGATTAGATGACTGAATCACCTGTTTGCCTTTAAGGTGTCTACAACCTAGTGAAGGTTTGTGTGGCATGAACTGCAATGGTAACCTTGTAAGATCCAAGCCCTTATAAATCTAGTGAGAAGACTATTATATGCCCCAAATGCAACCAATAATTATTGGGTTAATATGGAATATAGTCATTCACTCTGAGCACCACATATCATCCTGCTTCTTCTTTAAATCATTGAAAAAAAGAGAACATGCTGCTTGCTCTGTTTTATGTGCAGAGATGAGGTGTGAAGGGCCTCCTAATTCACTCTTTTAGGCAAAGTAAAACCAGAAACAAGCTGTCCCTTTGAACAATGAGTTTGTGAACAAAGCACACACCGCTTTAAAATATGTTCTAAGCTGCAGTGCTCTGACCCCACGAGGGTAAACAATGACAAAAATCCAAAACATTAAGGAAAGACGTTCTATGCTCCAAAATTTATACATTAGCAAACATAAGCGTGACTATTTCTGAGATTCTTGCAATCTGGTTGGGTTGTTCTTAACTGGTTGTGCCCCTTAGAAAGCAGCAAGCCATGGGGAGATCTCTGACTTTTAATGAAACTAGGACCCAGTGCGTGGGGCTATGTTGAAAGACCCACTGCCCTGTGTATTGCTCACTCTCAAATGGTAATTGATCTTGAATGCTAGCCAAGTATCCAAGTATGCATCAGCTCACACACACTGGTGAAATATCAACCTAGTAGGTGGGCAAATTCACATTTGTTAATTTTTTTTTTTTTTTTTTACTTTTAAAGGAGACGTTCCATCTGTTGGATCATTTTAATCTCACACAGATCTAGGTAACTATCAGCCAGTTATCATCAGGTGCATTCTATAAGTTAGACACCATAGTATGTGAATGCAGCAGGAGGCTTGGTGCCAGATAGTTCTGGTTTCCATGCTAGCTCTGCCTCTTTCCATAGGAAGCTCGGGGAAAATCACTCTCCTGTTAGAACCATGATTATCTCATCTGAAAAATGTGCATAACAATTCCATCATTTGGGCAGTTTTAAACATTTAGGGTGTGTGACTACTTAGATGAGGCACTCAATCAGTAATACTGTAGCTATCATCATCATTATTAGGAAACTAAGCCCCATAGATGTAAATGCAACCTCCAAGGTCACACAGTTGACTTGTGGTAGGATGAAAACCCAGGCACACATCCTAACTCCTCATCTCATACTGTTTTCACTACACCAAATAGACCCAGTGACTCAGTAACTGATCCAATTATACCTGATACCACAAGCCAAAATATAATCCTTTAGGTGGCAAGTGAGTTCATGTAAAGGCTCAGATGTCTGTTGCTCATTAGAAGAAATGCTGATGTCAGAAAACAAAAAGCTGTGAATCATAGTGGATCTGGAATTTATTAGACAGCAGGATTGGATTCTTATCAGCAAGAACACTAGCTTCAGACACATTATAGAGCCCTCCCCTGATTACCAATCTCTGCAGCTCTGGAAGGTTCCACGGCATCCAGCCTAGGTTCCACATTTAGGAAGAGGCCTCCTCCACTGGCATTTAAGGCAAGACCAGAGGGTCTCACCAATATGGAGATCCGATGCCTTCCAACAGGCAACAGGTCTGTCTGACAGACCACACTCGTCTCGTTTGAGAAAATAACTTTGCAGTTCGTTTCGTTCACTGTAACCTGCAAGGACTGGGTGTCACCAGAGAAATGAGTTCCAGTAATATAAACCAGTAGGTTGATGTCACCATCTTCAAGGGGGAAAGAAGTAGAAAAACAAAATTATCACTCAATGATATCACTTCACCTAAGCAACCTCTCTCTAACATCAAATGTTCATTCCCTGTCCCCCTCCCCTACCAAAATTCAGGGAGTTGAATGCTGACTTAAATACTGGACATCTGCATTTATTATTGTAATACATAGGCCCCATTTTACATTTTCTCAGACTAGTAATGAGAGATCACTGATCAACTTTTAAAAATGAAAATAAAATCAAAATATAGTTCAAAGTAAGGAACAAAGAGAATAACATGTTTTAAGTCATCAAAAATCGACTTGCCCCATTTCAAATCATGACCATCTCTCTCTAAAGGATTGAAAAGTACACTATCTGCTTACCATTCAACTTCTACCTAATGAACTGATATATCTTCTACCCACCCATCTCCAGCGAAAGGCCTCCATCAAAATCACTCTGAGTCTAAGGTTTATGCTCATCTTGGTGCCAAGACACAAATCATACCAAGGGAATACCACACAGAATGGACCCAGGGAGTTGACCCTTGGAGATACTGGAAGGAACAGGAACCCGAGCAATGAGCTGGTATGTCATTCACTCGCACAACCACCTGAAAAAAAAAGTTTAATTATGCATTTTATATGCACAAGGGTATTCATAAAGCACGTGTGATGCTTCCCCAAGTTAAAATGTGTCTGTAATCTACTTCTTATTCCGATCTTCTATTTCCCCAGTAATTGACCTTAAATTATAATGAATGGCTCAAAACACATGAAGCTTTCTTAAAATGATGGTGGATATGCTGAAACCTATTTCTGCAATTAATGCTAAATCTTGAGTAAATTTCCTTTGTGTTATATAGAAGTAAATTTCATAAACTTAAACTGCCCAGAGACCTCCCACTTTGTAATTCCAGCTAAGCACCCACTTTGTGTGAAAAGCCCTTTCTTTACTAGTAAGGGCCAACAAAGTAGGAACGTTTTTCCATTATGAATACGAAGATACAACTAAAGACTAGAGCGTAGCTGAACATTTAGCTCAGGGTCTTCTTTTGTCCTAGAATGGTAGGTCTCTAGCAAGAGACTACATGTCTTCCCTTTTCCTTGGAACTAATGTTTATCTAGTAGAACTCAAAGAATTCTTGGAAATGAGAAAGTTGGAAAAGATACAACTCAATTAATTCTCTACATATAAAAATGGATTAAAAACACATACATTATATTTATACTAGTGTTTCTTCATGAAAGGAAAAAGTATTGAAATGGATGGGTGATGAAGAACACTTCAGTTTTATCTCTAATGTTTTATTTTTCCGTAAAGACAAAAACATATAAATCTATCAAAATGTTGACAATCATCAATCCTCAGTTTAGCTACCCAGGTGTTGATTATATTATTCTTCACTGTTTTTGTATTTTAAAACTTTCTTAAATTAAAAGCAGATGGCCTATAACAGGAATGTGGGAAGATGGGAATGAGAAAAGGACACATTAAAGACAAAAGCAGGCCAGGCATGCTGGCTCACATCTGTAATATTAGAACTTTGGGAGGCCACGGTGAGAGGATTGCTTGAGACCAGAAATTTGAGACCAGTCTAGACAATACAGCGAGATCCCACCTCTATAAAAAGTTTTTTTTTTTTTTTAATTAGCCAGGCATGGTGACACATGCCTGTAGTCTCAGCTACTCAGAAGGCTGAGGCAGAAGGATCACCTGAGCCCAGGAGTTCAAGGCTATAGTGTCACCCATCCTGGGTGACAGAGCAAGATCCTGTCTTTAAAAAATGAATAAAGTAAAGAAAAAAGGGATGACTTAACTCATTTGCTTTCCAACCCAATACCACTATGTGGTGGCATGTATCACATTTATCTATAGTGGTTCTCTATTTTTTGCACTATAAAAGTATCAATAATTATCATAGGATATTGTGGCTGAAAAGCATTTATATTTTCATACTTTAAGTACTTTAAGAACCTGTGGAAGTAGAAAAAGAATGGCCAATAATATCCCTGTTTTACAGATTGGCAAAATGATTCTTAGAAGCTAAATCAATTGGCCCATGTTACAAATCGATGAGGGGCTGACTTAGATTTGAAACTGGTACTTGCGCTTAGGATGGCCCATCCACTCTCACCTGAGTGTGCTGATTGGCGGTAGCCAACATGTCTCCAAATATGGGTCCAAGAAAAACTCCACCATCATATACCACACGGGTAGTTGCTGCAGGATGCACTCCAGTAAGATTTTCATCAGAGACCTAAGATGGTTACATTTCTGGTCAATTCTGTCAAGGAACAGAAATCTAATCTTGTTTAAAACAAATGACAAGGGATCTTTTCACATTCTGTTTGAGATAATCAAGAAGTGAAAATGGAGGAACAGATAATGGAAATCTAGAAACCTAATAGTAAATGATGGCTAGTAAAAACCCCAGTAGATTCGAGAAATATTTATTTGCAAGGGAAGTTGCCAAAAGGGGTACAACAAACCAATCTTCTCTCTTTTCTCTGAGTCTTGAGATATCTTACTTCTATATACTTCTCTATTTTGTATGTTTGCAATCCAAAATATTACCATAAAATGTATAGAAACAGTACTATGAGATACTAACAAGGTTTCCAATTCTCCCTCCATTTTCACTTTAGTATTTTGTTTGAAAATCAGACAACCTGCAATATACCATATAACTGAGGAAAAAATTGTATCTTGGGCTTCACTTTATAATAACCAAATGTTAGATGATCATTAGATTATTTTTTAAACCCTAAATATGCAAGAGCATCTGGTTTTGTCATTATCCAAAGACAGCAAATTCTTTTCTAAACTTCCTTCTGCCATGCCATCTGCTTCTATGATCATCTAAGTCAATCACATCTGCTTAAATTATCCAATAACAGATGTAGGATTATTGTATGGTGGACACTGACCAACAACTTCTCTACCTACACTGAGTTGGGAAACAAAATGTTGAATTTAAATTGCCTTATCAGGGAGATTAGATCCCAAATATGTGCTGAAAACTTCCAGAAAGAAGAATCATAGAATCCCATTACTTGACTATTCCAACAAAGTTAGTAATTCAAGACAGTTTTTATTCATATAATTCTGAATTTTTTTTCCACAAATTTCTTCAGGGCACCAAAACCATACCTCTAAAGGGGATACCATACATACCCTGATAAAATTGGGTAAATCCCCAATCTGGGCAGACCAGGACAGAGTCCACACATGTTCATAGCAAGATTTTAGATCCTCCTTTACAGTGAAGTCACCAGCATTGAAGTATCTAGATGTGAAGTCATTAGTATTGTTCTGTAAGAGCTGGTGAAGGTCACTAGCAGAAATGTGCACAGGGACATCTGGGAAAGAAGGTTTTAATACAGAAAACACAGACACCAATTAGGTGACCTTGCAGGGTTTCATCATCAAGGGTATCAAAGAATAAATATCAGGATACCTAGCAAATTTACGGGAGAACTTCAAGGTCAATATACAGCTTCAAGAGAATCCCCAGCACTAGTTAAACCATTTTTCCCTAAGGCAAGTACAAGTAGCTACCCACTTTTTACATCATAATATCTTTCATCAGTATTATATCACATAGCAAGCAGACAGCACAGTTCTGTCACACAAGACCGTCTCAACAGTCAACTCCAAATGTAAACTTCAGTCACCCTTGTAATGAAAGTCTAATTAAATGCTGAATTTTCCCTGGAAAAATTTAGCTGGCCCCGTGAACAGAGAAAAGTTGGCCACTTTTCATGGGGAGGGGGGGACACACAGCAGCTGACACCCATAAAAACTTAGCCAGCCCAGCTGAGGAATGTTGGCATTTGACTTTGGTTTCTCTATTCGAATTTTCTTTAAGCCCAACCACCTGCTTCCCCATTCCACAACCCCACAGAGAAATAACAACACTGTGTTTGAACCCTGCTTCATGCTTTACCAAAAGTTTCCATTTCATTAGCTGCTCCCAACAGCCCTGTGAGGTGGGTCATTTGGGTACCCAAACACCCACTTGAGAGATGAAGAAAATGAAACCCAACGATATTCATAAGCTTGCCAACCTAGTGAGACCGATTAAGCTTAAAACCCAGGTTGCCTTCTATCTACCCAAGAGCTTTCTCTTGAATTCCACCCTGCCCTGAAGGGTTAATAAATTATCCCTGTATTTCTAAAAGGCAAACAAAATTCTCTTCCTTTTAAAGAACAATGTTTCTGCATGTTTACATAATTTCAGAGCCATCACCATTTCAAAAGCCCAGGTGAAGCCTGACTCTCCCCAGCTGTTTTGCAGGCAGTGGTATGAGGACCATCAGGGATGGAATATGTAGTAGGAAGTTTTTACAGATAAGCTCTCTCAAGAGAAAAGAAACTAGCACAGTAATGGACTTGATAGAGGCTGGGCACTGTTGGCATTTATTCACTTATAGATTACAGATTCCAACAGCCTAGGGGGTCTTCAATTTTTCCTAAGTCTCCCTATTGTAGTAAAACACCACTGTATTCCTCCCACTCAAGCAGATCCTCTGCAAGCCTAGCATCTTTTCTGCTTGGGAAGACAAAAAAAAAACTTTTGGATCATGCATCAACTTGTATACAGCCCCTCTTGAATTCTGAGTCTCCCTTCTGATTCCCCATGCTTCCACCAAACAAGTAGCATACTTTTCTCACTACTAATCTTTGCCTTTCGTGCAATATGTGTATGTTTGGAGATTTACAAACACTACTCTAATTGCATCTGAAATCTCTTTCTACATTTACTGTGACCATTAAAATCCTCAGTAGCCTATGGTGCCACCATTGAGCTTAAGTCTGAAGTACCAAGGCCACCCTAGATCTTGGCCTAGAAAATTCTAGAGAGAAGAGGACTGACCTGAGAATCACATCTGAACCCTGCCATCAACAATTTGTATGAGCTTTGGGCAAGCCTCAGTGTAGTTGGCTGAATGGAGGTCCCCCCAAAGATATGTCAATGTCCTAATTCCCTGAACATATGAATGTTACCTTATAAGGTAAAAGAATGAATATTACTACACATGTCAAAAGAGGTAGTTAAGCTAAAGGTCTTGAGAGGAGAAGTATGTCCTAGCTTATCCAGGTAGACCCTAAATGCAATCAAATGTGTTCTTATAAGACAGAGGAGAAAATATTTTGAGATAGAAGAGGAAAAGGCAGTATGATCATGGAGGCAGAGGTCGGAGGGATGCAGCCACCAGAAGCTGGAGAAGGCAGGAGACAGATCCTCCACCAGAGCCCTCCAAGGGAGTATGGCTCTGCCAACAACTTGATTTCAGACTCCTGGCCTCCAGAACCGGGAGATTATTACTTTTTGTTGTTTAAAGTCACCAAGTGTATCGAGAAAACCAAGTTCTCTTTTCACTCTGCTTAAGAACCAGAGCCATGGTGTGGTAACTTATTACAACAGTCCTAGGTAGCTAATCCACTCAGTTCCCACATCTACAAAAGTTAAAGGTTGAGATAGCATTAATGATAAGTCCCTTTCCAGATCATCAATTTTAAGGAGGTCATTTGCAGACACTGGAAAATAAACAGCATAGCTTTAAGACTGTCACCTCATCTGACAATTTCACAGGATGTTGTTTGCCAAGGAATGCCCCTAAAAAGGTAGACAAGAAGTAAGGCACCCCAATGGTCCCTTTACCAGGAATCACTGTATTAGGAAGTTGGATGCGAAAGTGTCCTCCTAAAGGTGGACTTCTCCTCTGTAGTCTCTGCGTTGTCACCTGGACCTGTTCGGATCCTTCTTCTGTTCCTTCGGCAGGCACAGAGCTGTGACATGTCAGAAAACATTAAACGTAGTGAAAGGATAGACCAAGAACAGGAAATGCCTTTTTTTTTACTCTTCTTCCTAAACCTTAACACAATGATGAGAAGGTAGAAGCTATGCTTTTGGAGAAATGCACACTTTAGGTAAAATTAACTTTTTCGACTTTGTCTTTTCAGAAAGACTTCCTGGTTCCAGGTATCAGAGGTATCTCTTAGCAGCACTCAGCTTGCCTAGTGTAAAGGGAATTTACAAGGCCTAAGACATCATGCATTGGGCAAGGACTGTAAAAGTCATGAAACTTGGAATTACAAAAGTTATGACCGCCCAGAGGTGGAGCAGGTGGGGATTCAATCTTCCAGTAAAATGGGCCCAATCTACAGGGAAGCCAAGGATCCCCCGAAGCTACCCACTGGGAATGTCTAGGAGATAAAGGGAAGTGCACCCTCCATTAGCTCCAAGGAATGTCATTAGGGAAGGTGCAGGAGCATTAGAATCCTTGTTGCGCCCTTCTCTAGGGGCTATGATAATATGGACAGACATTAATGGGTCTCTGCGTCACAGGTTCTCCAAGACATCCACAGATGGTTGATAAGGAAGTCACGGCAGTCACATTTACCTGATTGCAACATATCCAAGGAAAAGGATTTAAACCAGGGCTTTGGGGAACTACCGTACCACACTCACTTAGAGTGTAGACCTGCTCACTGTCTGTGGGGGGCGAACTTTTCTTAAATAAGTCTTTCTTCTCTTACCTCTGTGTGTTGCAATTGTTTGCATTTACTCAGATCTCTGGGTTGCCAGCACACACATCCAGCTCACTGGGTCCGGTGGTGCTGCCTCTCTCTCTCCATCCATCCTTCCACCCTCACCCTCTCCAGACCCTAACACATAGTAGACAACACAAGTGCCAATTCAGACAGAATACTGCACCATTCTAAAGACCAGGTTATCTCCCATGATTCCTGTCCATGAGCTCAAGCTTCCAAATATTGTGTCTCTCTCTTGTCACAACTGACAAAATGTGAGATAAATATATTTTTTAAGTGTGTTTTCCAGCTGGGCTCGGTGGCTCAGCCTGTAATCCCTGCACTTTGGGAGGCCACAGCGAGTGGATTGCCTGAGCCCGTCGGTTTAAGACCCACGCAGGCAACTTGGCGAGACCTCCTCTCTACAATAAATCAAAAATTAGCCGGGCATGGTAGCACACGCCTGTAGTTCTGGCTACTTGGAAGGCTGAGGCAGAAGGATCCCCATAGCCCAGTAGGCCAAGGCAGCAGTGGCAGGGAGTGTGCCACTACACTCCAGTCTGGGCGATAGAGTGAAACTCCAACTCAAAAAAAATAAAAATAAAGTGTGTTTTCCTCCTCACCCTACTGATCCTAAGGGCACAAGGATCCTGAGTGAAGAGTGACTTCAGCCACCACAGCTCTGGTTCTGAACAGAGTTGAAAGAGAACTTGGTTCTCACTAACCCCATTTGCATATGCAAACAAAAGGTTAGTATGCCCTGGTCCACAGAGACATCACCATCCCACTAGGGAAGTGCCGTTCCCAGTGAAACGCAGCCTGTCTTATCTAGTCTTGTATACAAGTCCTATGTCAGCCCAATCCTGTTTTTGATATAAGTAGTGGTTCCAATAAACTGTGACACACCATGAAATAGAACACTGTTCAGTCATTTATGGTCTAAATGTATGTGTCCCCCCCCATACACACACAATTTATATGTTTAAATTCTACCCCCTAAGGTGATGGTATTAGGAAGCAAGACCTTTTAGAAAGGTGATTAGGTCGTGGGATTAGAACCTTCATGAATGAGATCAGTGCCATTATAAAACAGATCCCAAAGAGACCCTCTTTTCTTCCACTATGTTAGGACACAATGATAAGATGGCATCTGTGAACCAGGAAACAAGCCCTCATCAGAAACTGAATCTTCTAGCACCTTGATCTTATACTTCCAGCCTCCAGAACTGTGAGAAAGAAATTTTTGTCGTTTATAAGTAACCCAGTGTATGCAATTATAGCAACCCAAATAGACCGAAGATAACCATTAAAAACCATTTTAGAAGGGTGTTTAAAAATTGGGACATATTCAACCCATGCCATTAGGTGTAAAGGACATGTTACAAATCTATTATTTAATGCATGGTCCCAATTTGAGATTTAAAAATTATATATGTTATATATATATATATATACTGTTAGAATATGGGCCCAATATGTCAATGAAGTTATCTCTCAGCAAAGAGATCATGAGTGATTATTTTCTATGTGTTTTTCTGTATTTTCTACACTTTTAACAATAGACATATACAATCTCTATCAATAAAAATTAGATACTACATATTGATATGCACACATACAAACAAACAGAAATAGACAGATAAACAGTGTGACACTGCCTGGGTCAGAGTCTGCATCTAGGAGAACCTAGTCTGAAAGTTGTCCTGTCTTGTTTAGGCCAGAGGCTTCCAGAAAGAGCTAAGGGTCTTGAGGAAACTCCGAAATGAAGGATGTCAAGACCACTCAAAGTATGAATCTGTTCAGAGTGGTCTAAATTAGCCTTTATTGTGTTCGAGTCAATAATTTATCATTTAGAGCCTGCCCATATAGCGGGCTTCCTCTCCGCCATTGAAGCTCTCTCATCCCTTCATTCTATTGATGGTTTTAATAGAAACGCAGAGAACCATGGAACAAATCCTAAGTCAAGGGTAGTGAAGCACAGATTCAAGCTTTCTGCACCTGCCTTTGATACACATCGTAGAAAGAGAGAAAAGAAAAATATATATACATACATACGCAAACACACACGCACCCACACACGTGTGACCGAATGACAGGGGTAGGGTCTAAGAAATGCATCCTTAGGTGATTTTTGTCATGCGAATATCACAGAGTGAACTTACACAGACCTAGATGGTCTAGCCTGCTACACACCAAGTCTGAGTGGGATAGTCTATTGCTCCTGGGCTACAAACCTGTACAGCATGTTACTGTACTGAATACTGTAGGCAATTGTAACACAGTGGTAGGTATTTGTGTATCTCAACATATCCAAGCATAGAAAAGGTATGGTAAAACTATGGTAGTATAATCTTTTAGGGTCATCATCGTATATTTGGTCTGTTACTGACAGGAATGTTATGTGGTGCGTGACTGTATGTATAGATATAGATACACATACATAAGCATATATAAAAGGCAGAGCACCTCAATCCCATCCTCCTGGGCTTTAAGTAAAAATGTTAAAAGAACAAATTAGAGCATATATGTGTTCCAGAAGCCCGGAGGCGCCTGCTTCTTAGCGACTGCTTCCTAAACTGTGGCTTGAAATGTTTGCCTAGTAAGAAGCTTATGGGGTGTTAGCGCCATCTGGTGATGAGCTCTCAGAAATATCTATATTTGTTCCTTAACAGCGGTCCTCAATCTTTTTGGTATCAGGGACTGGGTTTCCTGGAAGACAATTTTTCACAGATAGGGCAAGCAAGGGGATGGTTTCGGGATGACTCAAATGCATAACATTTATTGTGAACTTTATTTCTATTATTATTACATGACAATATAGAATGGAATAATTACATAACTCACATAATTTTTAAAAAAGAGGCACGGACAGAAGTGATAAATAAAATAATGGGCAGACCACACACGCACAGACTAAAACAAGTGTCGGATTCTGATTTAAAGCCTGTCACCAGATGCAGCTGTACAACTGAAGTATCTCAACTCACTTGCCACTCACGGATAGGGTTTTGATATGAGCCTGCAAGCAATTGATTTATTACAGTCTCTGTGCAGTCAAACCTCACCACTAATGCTAAACTGTATTTGCAACCACTCCCCAGTGCTAGCATCAGTGCCTCCGCTCCACCTCAGCTCATCAGGCATTTGATTCTCATAAGGAGCACACACTCTAGATCCCTCGCATGCACAGTTCACAGTAAGGTTCCCGTTCCCATGAGAAGGTGATGCAGCCGCTGATCAGAAGGCAGAGCTCAAGCCATAATGACAGCCATGGGGAGCAGTTGTAAATGCAGATGAAGCTTCATTCATTTGCCTGCTGCTTACCTCCTGCTTTGAGCCCTGGTTCCTTACAGGCCACGGACCAATCCAGGGGTGTGGGGAACCCCTGTCTTAGAATATTTCATTTCACTTCAAAGGGTTTCAGCAAGATTAACTAACATACGGGGAATGGAATGAGAGGAGCAAACAGAGAACAGTGGTAATGTGAACCTCTAAACACCAAAAAACACAACTATTTTTAAACAAATTCACTAGGAATTCATTCTCAAGGTATAGTCCCCAGACCAGGCAGAATGGAGCATCACCAAGGAACTCATCGAAAATGCAAATTCGGCGTGGTGGCTCAGCCTGTAATCTCAGCACCTTGGGAGGCTGAGGCGAGAGGATTGCCTGAGCCCGGGGGTCCGAGACCTCATCTCTAAAAGAAATCACAAAAACAAAAACAAAACCCCAAAAAAA
>CAUYQG010061054.1:0-23173 GCA_963574415.1 Tarsius wallacei | reverse complement strand
CCAGCAATTCCACTACTTGGTGTCTACCCAAAGGAACAGAGATCGTTACACAAAAAAGACACCTGCACTCCCATGCTTTTCACAGCACAATTCACAATTGCAAAGATGTGGAATCAACCTAAATGCCCATCAGTGGATAATGAAAATTTTATATAGGAGACCATCATCCTAAATGAACTAATGCAGAGACAGAAAACCAAACACCGATTGTTTTCATTTATATGGAAGATCTAAACTAAGGATCTGCAAAGGTATATAGAATGGTATAATGGTCATTGGAGACTCAGAAGGGGAAGGATAAGAAAGGGTGGAAGAATGAAAAATCACCTATGGGATACAATGTGAACAAAAGGAGTTTGGGGTACATTAAAAGCCCAGACTTTCTTGCCAATATGCAATGCATCCATGTAGTCAAAAATTATTTTTTACCCCCTAAAGTCATTGGACTAAACAAACAAACAAAAAAATACAAATGTTCTGATGGGTAAATTGTCCAAACACTGTAAAGGCTTTTGGCATTTTATATATTGATAAAGATTCTTACCAGTATGAATTCTCTAATATGTAGCAAGGATAGATTTAGGTCTAACCATCTTCCTACATTTCTTACATTTATGAACTTTCTCACCAGTATGAATTCTCTAATACTGAACAACTTGTCAATACACATTAAAGGCCTTCCCACATTCCTCACATTCATAAAGTTTATCACCAGTATGAATTATCTGATTTTCAGAAGAACTCAGGGTTAAAAATCTTTTATGTTCCTTACATTCATGGAATTTCTCACTTTATGAATGCTAATGTTGAGTAAGTTGTCTATATGTAAGGAAAACTTTGTTACATTTCTTATACTCATAAAGTTTCTCGCCATATGAATCCTCTAATATATAATATGGGCTGAATTCTGAATATCCTTTCACGTTTCTTACATTCATCAGGTTTCACACCAGCATGAATTCTCTGATATTGAGTATTGCCCACACATAATAAAGGACTTCCCACATTTCTAATATTCATAAAGATTATAAACAATGTGTTCTAATTTGTAGAATGAGCTGAGTTAGTTCTAAAGACCTTCCCATATTCCTTATATTAATAAAGTTTCTTACCAGTATGAATTCTCTGGTGTCGACTAAATTTTTCACAAGACATTTTCCTCACATTCTTAACATTTATAAAGTTTTCCATCAATGAGAATTCCATTCTCTATGTCTGTGGAATTGAGCGGATTAAACTGAATTGCCTTTTCACATTTCTTACATTCATTGTGTTTTTCATAGTATGAGTTCTCTGATGTTGAATAAATTGATACCCAATACTGAAGGTCATTTCACTGAAAACTAGTCAGAGATTGACTATGTAAACAACTAAAAGATAAAAAATCAAATAATACAGAAAATATTTATATTAATTTTGTAGGGCTACAGTAACAAGTTAAGCCACAAATGTGATAGCTTAAGTTTAATCTCTCACAATTGTAGAGACCAGATGTCTGACATCAAGGTGTCAGCAGGGCTACCCTCCCTCCAAAAGGCTCTAAGTAAGAATATTCCTTACCTGTTTCACCTTCTCGTGGCTGTTAGCATTTCTTGTGGCTGTATCACTCTAATATGTGCCTCTATCTTCATATTCTTCTGTCTTCTCATCTCTATCTTTTTCTATCTCTTATATGAAGATTTATCATTGGATTCGGTGCCAACCCTGGTAATCCAGATTGACTTCATCGCAAGATCTTGAAGTTAATTACCTCTGCAAAGACCTTTTAATCAAAATAAGGTAAAATTAACAAGTTCCAAATATTAGGACATGGACAGATATTTGGGAGGAACACCATCCAAACAACTATAGCATTCAATAAAGTTTAATACATAATTCTGATCCTGATTTAAAATAACTCTTAGGAAAATTTCTTTACTTGGTAAAATTACACATTAAAAACCTTCAGTGTGCCTCTCACTATGCGAGGTCAAAGTAGGAGAATAACTTCAGGCCAGGAGTTTAAGACCAGCCTGAGCAACATAGTGAGATCCTGACTCTAAAACAACAACAAAAACCTATCATAGACATTAGCTTGATATAGAATATTTAAATCCATTATCTTTTGGATTGAAAATAAGATATGGATGTCATCATGAAATCTATTTAATATGGAACTGGAGGTTCTGACCCCAATACTGTAAGAAAAAATAGAAAAAGAAATAAAATGCATTAATTATTAAAGCAATAATCAATTTTCAAAAACACATATATTTCCTTGAAGTTTCAATTCAGATTGTATGAAAAGTAAATAAAGAGATGGAATATATACTGAGATGTGATCTATCAGTTGAGAAGTGGCTTTCAGGAATCACAAGTGTGTCCGTCCACATCTTTAAACAACAGATTGGACAATAAATTACATACTATTAATGTGAGAGAAAAAAACAAGACTTCATTGCCTGCTTGAATAGAAGAACATCAGGTAGAAGACATCAAACAAATTACTATTGCACAACATGTAACGATGAACCGGTAATGCATTTTGGTGACTGTATCAGACGTTATCACATGCTAGAAAAATACACGATTTTGATTTTTTTGTCATAAACACTTTCCTCAATGTCCAAAATTCCATTATAAGTCAAATATCATTACAATAAAATAATTGTTTCCAACACTATATTATTTAATATGAAATGATTCTTTTTTTACTATTTCATTAAAGAGTTGCTGATAGGTGATTCATGAAACATCTCCAAAAGCAAAGGGCTAATACACAGTTGTATGTATGAATCTGGAGTTAAGGAAATCTATACAGGCTGAAATTATAAAATTTGAGAATTGTTGGCATATGAATACCATTTAAACTAAAGTAGGTTTAAACTAAACTAAAGTAGACTAAAGTAGATTGAAGAGGGAGGATGGCTTGAGCCCAGGAATTTGAGACTGTGGTGAGCTGTGACCATGCCACTGTACTTCCATCTGGGCAACAGAGTGAGACCCTGACTCAAAAATAAAAATAAAAACCCTCAACAAAGTAGGTATAGAAGGAATGTAACTCAACACAATAAGGCCATATAGGACAAACCCAGAGCTAATATCATAATGTATGAAAAGAAGCTGAAAACTTACCTCTGAGATCTGGAGCAAAACATGTATGCCCACTTTCACCACTTCTATTTAACTTAGTACTAAAGGTCCTGGCCAGAGTAATTAGATAAGGGGAAAAATTAAAAGCAACCAAACTGGAAAGAAAGAAGTTAAATTGTTCCTGTTTTCAAAGATCAAAATCTTATATACAAAAAGTCCTAATGACTTCATTTTTTTAAAAACTATTAGAACTAATGAATTTAGTAAAGTTGCAGAATATAAAATCAATACACAAAATGCATTAAAGTTGCTACACACTAAGAACAACTATCTGGAAAAAAAAGATCAAGAAAACAATTCCAGCTGGGTGTGATGGCTCATGCCTGCAATCCTAGCATTTTGGGAGGCAGAGGCAAGAGGATTGCCTGATCCCAGCAGTTTGATATCAGCCTGTGCAACTTGGCAAGACCTCATCTGTACAATAAAAATTAAAAAATTAACTGGACATGGTGTTGCAAGACTGTAGTTCCAGCTACTTGAAAGGCTGAGGCAGAAGGATAGCCTGAGCCCAGCAGATTGAGGCTGCAGTAGCAATGAACATGCCACTGCACTTCAGCCTGGGTGACAGAGTGAGACTCTGACTCAAAAAAGGAAAGGAAGGAAGGAAGAAAGGAGGGAGGGAGGGAGGGAGGCAAAGGAGGGAGGGAGGGAGGGAGGAAAGAAACAATCCTATGTATAATTAATGCCAAAAATATTTAGGAATAAAATTAACCAAGGTGGTGAAAAATCTCTACACTGAAAACTATAAGACATGGATGCAATAAATGGAAGAAGACACTAACAAATGGAAACATATCCCATTTCATGGATTGGAAGAACCAATACTGTTAAAATGTCTATACTACCAAAAGCAATCTACAGATTCAATACAATACAATCCCTATGAAAATACCAATGACATTCTTTAGAGAACTTTTTTTAAGTTCTAAAATTCATATGGAACTACAAAAGAGCCCCAAAATTCAAAGTAATTTGAGGGGGAAAAAAAGCTGAAGACATCACAATATCTGACTTCAAAATATAGCAAAAAGCAATAATAACCCAAACACCATGGTACTGGCATAAAAACAGACACATAGATGAAAGGAAAGAATAGAGAGCCCAGAAATAAATGTATGCATCTGTAGGCAACTGGTTTTCAACAAATGTACCAAGACTACATAATGAGGAAAGAACAGTCTCTTAAATAAATGGTACTAGGAAAACTGGATATCCACATATGTAAGAATTAAATTTATATCCTCTCTTATCATATACAAAAATTCATTCAAAATAGATTAAATACTTAAATGTAAGGCCCCAAACTAAAACTACTGGAAGGAAACATAAGGGAAATCTTCATGATATTGGTCTGGTAATGATTTTTCTGGATATGACCTGAAAAGTACAAGCAACAAAAGCAAAAATAGACAAATGAGATTACATCAAACTAGAAAACTTCTGCACAGCAAAGGAAACAATCAACAGAGTGAAGAGACAACCTACAGAATTGGAGCAAATATTTGCAAAGTATACACCTGGAAAAGGATTAATACACAAAAAGTACAAGGAACTCAAACAACTTACTAGAAAGAAAACAAATAACCCAATTAAAATGGGCAGAAGCTGTGAATAGACATTTCTCAAAAGAAGATATACAAATAACCAACAGGTATATGAAAAAATGTTCAACATCGCTAATTATCAGGGAAATGCAAATCACAACCACAATGAGATATCACCTCACTCCTGTGAGAATGGCTATTCTTTAAAAAAAAAAAGTGTTGGTAGAACGTGGAGAAAAGAGAGCACTTGCACATTGTTGGTAGGAATACAATTAGTGTAGCCATTATGGAAAACAGTATGGAGGTTCTTCAAAAAATTAGAAAAGGGTAGGCATGGGAATCTGGGTGCCTCTTCCGGCCATGAGCTAGGTGTGTGTAGGAGCTGAGATAACACTGAGTGAGGATGGGTGGTGAGCAACTCTGGGACGTGCTGGGTCAGTTTACCCCTTCCACGTCGGCCATCAGCCACATACAGCACGGGGGTGAAAACTGGCAACTAGTTTAGCAGTAGGAGAGTAAATCTGCAGTAACAAGAACCTGCCACAGGATGGAGTTCCTCCCTCTCTCACTGAGTAGAGAGATGTCCCAAATAAGGAAGAATCAATGAAGAAACACAAACAAATCTCAGAATTTTAATAAGACAGCACATGAAAAAATAGTCATCAGAGCACAGAAAATTGAAATCTCCCCAGAACAACCTGCCTCAGTTGACAGCCACAGAAGTCAGAAAATGGATGGCACAAATGAACAGGAACCAAGAGAAACATGAAGTGAAAGTCAAAGATATCGTACACGAAGTAAAAGTGGAGTTGGCCAGCTTCAAAACAGTCTATTCTAAAATAATGGAAACAAAGAACTCAATTCTCAAAATCAATAACGAAGTAATGAAAATTCGGAACAGGCTCAGCCAAGCAGAAGAAAGAATCTCAGACTTTGAAGATCAAAATATGGAATTAATACAGTCTGTTAAAAAATATAGAGGAGCCGGGCTCGGTGGCTCAGCCTGTAATCCCGCGCCTTGGGAGGCTGAGGTGAGTGGATTGCCTGAGCCCGCGGGTTCGAGACCCGCCTGGGCAGGCGAAACCTCATCTCTACAATAAATTTTTAAAAATTAGCCGGGCGTAGTAGCGCGTGCCTGTAGTTCCAGCTACTTGGAAGGCTGAGGCAGAAGGATCGCCGGAGCCCAGCAGGTCGAGGCTGCGGTGGACGGAAGCAGCCACTGCACTCCAGTCTGGGCAACGGAGTGAGACGCCAACTCAAAAAAATAGAGAGAGAGAGAGAGAGAGGAAAAACTCAAAAAGAGGAAACAAAACCTACAAGAGCTGTGTGACTTTGTCAAAAAAAAAATTGATATCCCCAAAGCAGAAAGGGAAAATGAGAACACCATGGAGCAGACACTCCAAAAGGTCATTCAAGAGAACTTCCCCCATCTTGCTAGAAAGATGACAACTTAAGTACAAAAGATGCAGAGAACCCCTGCATGATATTACATGAGAAAACCATCACAAAGACACATAGTAATCTGCCTCCAAAAAAGTAAGCACAAAAGAAAAAATTCTAAAGGCAGCAAGAGAGAAATGCCAGACTACAAAACAGAAAAAAACCATCAGAATCACTCCAGACTTATCTGCAGAAACACTACAAGCCAAAAGTGATTTGGAATCCAATTTTTAATGTTCTTAAAGATAAGCAGTTCCATTTCTATGCAAAAGACTTTCAGTCTTACTTGTCTCTTATCTTTTATGGCATATGCTTTTGGAGTTATGATCAAGAATTAGTTGCCTATTCCAATGTATCTAAGGATTTTTCCTGCATTTTCTATATTTCTTATGGTTTGAGGTTTTACATTTAGGTATTTGATCCATTTAGAGTTGATTTTTGTGTATGGTGATAAGCAGGAGTCTTGTTTTATTCTGCATACAATGTCAGTTTTCCCAGTACCACTTGCTGAATAAGTTATCTTCTCACCAGTGGTTGTTATTGATGACTTTGTCAAAGATGAGTTGGTTGAGAGATCAAGTTTTCACTTATGGAATCTCTATCCTATTCCATTGGTCTATATGCCTGTTCTTGTACTAGTACTGGGCTGTTTTGATTATTGTAACCTTATAGTAAAGTTTAAAGTCTGGAATCAAGAGAGTGGAAAGACAACCCACAGAATGGGAACAAATATTTGCAACTGTATATCTGACAAAGGCTTAACATACAGGATCTACAAGGAACTCAAATGAGCCAAAAGGACAAAAACAAACAACCCAATTAAAAAGTGAGCAAAAGACATGAATAGACACTTCTCAAAAGAAGACATAAGAAAAGCCAACAGACACATGAAAAAATGTTCAGCCTCACTAGTCATCAGAGAAATACAAATCAAAACCACAATGAGACACCAGTTAACTCCAGTAAAAATGGCCATCATTAATAAAACAAGAAACAACAGATGCTGGAAAGGATGCAGAGAAAGGGGAATGCATATACACTGTTGGTGTGAGTGCAAACTAGTTCAACCTCTATAGAAAACAGTGTGGCAGTTTCTAAAAGAACTAGAAATTGACCTTCCATACAACCCAGCAATCCCCCTTCAAGGTATATACCCAGAGGAATTAAAATCATTCCACAAAAAAGATACTTGCACATGCATGTTTATTGCAGCACTATTCACAATAGCAAAAAGATGGAACCAGCCCTGCTGCCCCTCGAAAGTGGACTAGATAAAGAAAATGTGATACACAAACACAATGGAATACTATGCAGCAATAAAAAAGGACAAAATGATGGCCTTCACAGCAACTTCGATGGATTTAGAGCTCATCACACTCAGTGATCTATCACAAAAACACATAACTGAATATCACATGTTCTCACTTATAAGTGGGTCCCGAGCACTTATCACAATACTATGAGAGAGGGATCAGCAGTAACAGGATACCACCAGAGGAAGGGGTGGGCACATAGCATCACTAAGGGTATCTGGCCCTAAACCAGGAAGTGAGGACAAGTTGGGGGCCCAAGCTTTACCTGCACATAAACTACTTATGTGCTTAATCCTGACTTGTACCCCACATCTTTACAACAAATTTTTTTTTAAGATAAGCAGTTCCAACCAAGAATTTCCTACTCAGCCAAGCTAAGCTTCATCAGTGATGGAGAATTAAAATCCTTCCCAGACATCCAATTCCTAAGAGAATGTGCTACCTCCAGATCAGCCCTTCAGGAGATGTTTAAGAAGGTGTTGATTACAGAAGAAAAAAAAAGAATGGCCATGCACATCATGAAAGTACAGGAAAACACAGAGTTAACAGAGCATACAGAATACCCATAAAAGTGAAAACACACATATATAAATGCAAAAATTTAAAAGGAAACAAAGCAACCCCCTAAGAGCCCTACAACAGGGATAAACTCTCACATATCAGAAGTCAACTTGAATGTGAATGGACTAAATGTGTCACCAAAGAGACATAGGGTGGCAAACAGGGGTGGAGGGGAATGATCCAACAGTCTACTGCCTCCAGGAAACTTATCTCACTGCAAAAGACACCCACAGACTCAAGATTGGAGGCTAGAAAATTATCTTTCAGGTGAATGGAAAACAGAAGAAAGCAAGCATAGCTATTTAAATGCCAGACAAAGTAGTCTTCAAACCATCAAAAGTTAAAAAGGACACGGAAGGACATACATCATGATAAAAGGCTCAATTCTCCTACAAAAAAAAATCCATCCTAAACATATATGCACCCAACACAGGAACACCAGGTTTTATAAGACAACTACTAAGCAAACTAAAGGAGGACATTGAATCTCACACAATCATAGTTGGAGACCTAAATAACCCACTAACAGCCTTAGATAGATCATCAAGGCAAAAAATAAACAAAGAGATCTGAAACCACAACTCAACACTTGATCAAATGAACTTAACAGACACCTACAGAACACTTCACCCAACAACTACAGAGTATACAGCATCTTACTCATCAGCACATGGAACATACTGCAAGATTAATCACATTCTCAGATATATATCAAATTATGAGCATATTTCAAAAGATCAAAATAGTACTATTCATCTTCTCAGATCAGAGTGGAATAAAATATATATCACCACAAGCAAGATTCCCCTAAAACACACAAAGACATGGACACTAAGTAATGTGCTGTTGAACAACCTCTGGGTCAATGTAGAAATCAAGACAAAAATAAAAATATTCCTGGAAACAAATTAAAACAAAGACAAATCTTATCAGAATTTCTAGGATGCCATGAAAGCAATGTTAAGAGGAAAATTCATAAGATTTCACACACAAATCAAGAAAACAGAAAGATCATAAGCAGTCAGCCTAACATTATACCTAAAGGAGATAGTTGGAAAGACAAGATTACCTAAATCCTAGCTTCAGCAAAAGAATCCAGATCACCAGCCGGGCTCGGTGGCTCAGCCTGTAATCCCGCGCTTTGGGAGGCTGAGCTGAGTGGATTGCCTGAGCCCGCAGGTTCGAGACCCACCTGGGCAACTTGGCGAGATCTCATCTCTACAATAAATCAAAAAAATTAGCCGGATGTGGTAGCACGCGCCTGTAGTTCCAGCTACTTGGAAGGATCGCCGGAGCCCAGCAGGTCGAGGCTGCGGTGGCTGGGAGCGGCCACTGCACTCCAGTCTGGGCAACAGAGTGAGACTCCAACTCAAAAAAAAAAAAAAAAGAATCCAGATCACCAAGATAAAATCACAGATGCAAGACACTGAAGACAAAAATACTATATAAACGATCTACAAGACCAAAAGTTGGTTCTTTGAAAAGATAAATAAGATTAACAGTCCCCTGGCAAGATTGACTTAAAAAGAAAGAGAGAGAAAGCCCAGATAAACACAATTAGAAATGCAAAAGGAAAAGTCATAACTGACCCTGAAGAAATTCAAAAGATTATCAGAGATTACTATAAAAACTTGGATGAAAATAAACTAGAAACCCTAAAGGAAATGGGGTACTTTCTGACATCACACAACCTCCCAAGGTTGAAATGAGAAGAAATTGAAACTCTAAACAAGCCAATAACAATCCAAGAAATCAACTCAGTCCTAAGAAATCTACCAACCAAAAAAAAAAAAAAAAAAAATCCTGGACCCAATGGCTTTCCAGCTGAATTCTACAAGGCGTACAAGGAAAAACTGAAAAAAAATCTAATTGAAAGTATTCCAGACAATTGAGAAAGATGGAATGCTCCCCAACTCATTTTATGGAGCCAACATCATAATACTGATACCCAAACCTGGCAAAGACCCAACAAGGAAAGAGAATTACAAACCAATCTCCTTGATGAACATTTATGCAAAAATTCTAAACAAGATTCTAGCAAATCGGATCCAACATCACTTCTCAAGGATCATCCACCATGACTAGGTAGGCTTATTTCCTGGGATACAGGGCTGGTTCAACATTCACAAGATCATAACTGTAACTCAGCACATTAACAGATGTAAAAACAAGAACCACATGATTATATCATTAGGTGCAGGAAAAGCATTCAACAAAATTCAGCATCCCTTCTTGATAAAACCCTTAAGCACCTAGGCATAGAGGGAACCTCCCTCAAAACAGCAAGTGCCCTCTATGATAAACCCACAGTCAACATTTTGCTCAGTGGGTAGAAATGGGAAGCATTCCCCCTAAGAAGAGGAACAAGACAAGGATGTCCATTCTTAGCCCTCCTGTTCAATATAGTGTTGGAAGTCATAGCCAAAACAATCAGACAAGGGAAGAAAATCAGGGATATCCAAATAGGAAAAGAGGAAGTGAAGCTATCCCTCTTTGTGGATAATATGATTCTATATCCTGAAAACTCTAGAGGGTCTGTCGAAAGCCTCCTTGCTGACAATTGACTTTAGTAAAGTCTCAGGGTACAAAATCAACGTGAAAAAAGACAATGGAATTTCTATACACAAGCAACAAGAAGACAGAGGACCAGCCAGGCTCAGTTGCTCAGCCTGTAATCCCAGCACTTTGGGAAGCTTAGGTGAGTGGAATGCCTGAGCCCATGGGTTCAAGACCAGCCCTGGCAACTTGGCGAGACCTCATCTCTACAATAAAACAAAAAATTAGCCAGGCATGGTAGTGCACACCTGTAGTTATGGCTACTTGGAAGGCTGAGGTGGAAGGATTGCCGGAGCCCAGCAGGTTGATGCTGGGGTGACCATGAATGTGCCACTGCACTCCAACCTGAGCAACAGAGTGAGACTCCAACTAAAAAAAAAAAAAGACAGAGAACCAAATAAAAAGCACAATACCATTCACAATGGCCACAAAAGAAATGAAATACCTTGGCATCCAACTAACCAGAAAAGTAAAAGATCTTTTCAAAGAGAACTATAAGACATTGCTCAATGAACTCAAGGATGACACAAATGGAAAAACATTCCACTCTCATGGATTGGAAGAATCAATATTGTCAAGATGTTTATTCTACCCAAGGCAATCTACAAATTCAATGCACCATCCATCAAATTACCAACATCATTTTTCTCAGACCTGGAAATGACAATACAGAAATTCATATGGAAACCAAAGTGAGTACGAATAGTCAAAACAATCCTCAGCAAAAAGAACAAAGTGGGAGGTATCACACTTCCAGATTTTAAACTTTACTACAAGGCAACAGTAACCAAAATAGCCTGATATTGGTACAAGAATAGGCACATAAACCAATGAAGCAGGATAGAGTTTGGAAGCAAAAACAGACTCTCAACCAACTCAACTGGAACAAAGCCACGAATAACAATGCCTGGGGAAAGAGGACGATATTTAGCAAATGGTGCTGGGGAAACTGACTGACCACATACAGGAGAATGAAACTGGACCCCTACCTATCACCAAATACAAAAATCAATTCTAAATGGACCAAAGACCTCAATGTAAAACCTCAAACTATAAGAATCCTAGAAGAAAACATAGGAAACACTCTTATGCACATTGGAGTAGGCAATCAATTCTTGACCAAATCCCCAAAACCAAATTCCATAAAAGCTAAGATAGACAAGTGGGACTTCATCAAACTGAAAAGCTTTTGCACAGCAAAAGAAACCATCAAGAAAGTGGGAGACAACCCATGAATGGGAACAAATTTGCTAATTATGTATCTGACAAAAGCCTAACATCCAGAATCTACAAGGAAGTCAAATGAGCTGAAAGGAAAAAAACAAACAACCCTATTAAAAAGTGGGCAAATGACCAGGCTTGGTGGCTCAGCCTGTAATCCCAGCACTTTGGGAGGCCGAGGTGAGTGGATTGCCTGAGCCAGCAGGTTCGAGACCCACCTGGGCAACTTGGCAAGATCTCATCCCTACAATAAATCAAAAATTAGCTGAGCATGGTAGCGCATGCCTGTAGTTCCAGCTCCTTGGATGGCTGAGGCGGAAGGATTGCTGGAGCCCAGCAAGTCGAGACTGTGGTGGCCGGGAGCGTGCCACTGCACTCCAGGCTGGGCAACAGAGTGAGACTCCAACTCAAAAAAAAAAGTGAGCAAAGGACGTGAATAGCCACTCTTCAAAGAAGATATACAAGCAGCCAACAGATACATGAAAAAAATGTTCAGCCTCGCTAATCATCAGAGAAATTCAAATCAAAACTGCAATGAAATATTGCCTAACTCCAGTAAGGATAGCCATCATTAATAAATCAAAAAAACAACAGATGCTGGCATGGGTGCAGAGAAAAGAGAATGCTTCTACACTGTTGGTGGGAGTGCAAACTAGTTTAGCCTCTATGGAAAGCAGTGTGGCGATTCCTAAAAGAACTAAAAATTGACCTTCTATATAATCCGGCAATCCATCTCCTGGGAATATATTCATAGAAACATAAATAATTCTACAAAAGACACCTGCACACACATGTTTATAGTTGCATTATTCACAATAGCAAAAACATGGAACCAACCCTACTGCCTGTTGAAAGTGGACTGGATAAAGAAAGTGTGGCACATATACATGATGAAGTATTACACAGCCATAAAGAACAAAATCATGGACTTCACAGCAAGTTGGATAGTGTTGGAGACCATCATACTTAGTGATTTATCACAGAAACAAAGAACTGAATATCACATGCTCTCTCTCATAAGTGGGACCTGAACATTAATTACATTAGCTCAAAGGAGGGATCAGTAGTCACTGGGCACTGCCAGGGAAGGATGGGAGGAAGGAAGGAAGGAAGGAAGGGAGGGAGGGAGGGAGGGAGGGAGACATAACAACAAAAAGGATACCTGGTCCCAAACCAGGGTAAGTGAGGGCCAGTTAGAGACCTAAACTTCACCTGCATGCAGCCTACTTATGTAGTTAATCTTGAATTGTACCCCACATCTCTATAATAAAATATTTTTTAAAAGAGTAATTTGAAAATAGAAGTAAGCAGGTTCTGGCATGTACAGTGTCAAAGGATTTTGATATAATGATGAATAAATGGGGACTGCAGTAAAAAAAATTAGAAATAGAACCATATGATCCAGCAATCCCACTACTCAGTGTGTATCCAAAAGAAATTAAATTAGTATATTGAAGAGATATTTGTATTCTCATGTTTACTGCAGCACTATTCACAGTAGCCAAAATATGAGATCAACCTAAGTGCCCACCAAAAGATGAATAAGTAGAGAAAATGTGATCTATATGCACAATGGAATAGTATTCAGCCATACAAAAGAAGGAAAACCTGTCATTTGCAACAATATGGAAGAACAGAGAGAATATTACATTAAATGAAATAAGCCACACACAGAAGGACAAATACACGATTCCACTCATATATGGAATCTGAAATTTTGCTTTAAAAAAAATAGAGCCAGGCGCAGTAACTCATGCCTATAATTCCAGCACTTTTGGAGGCCAAGGTGAGAGGATTACTTGAGCCCAGAAATTTGAGACCAGCCTAGCCAACATAGTGAGATCTTGTCTCTACCAAAAAAATAATAATAATAATAATTAGCTAGGCATGGTGGCGTATGCCTGTAGTCCCAGCTACTCAAGAAGCTAAGGCAGGAGGATTGCTTGAGCCCAGAAGGTCAAGGTTGTAGTAAGCTATGATTGTGATACTACACTCCAACCTGGATGACAGAGTGAGATCCTGACTCAAACAAACAAAAGTAGAGAATAGAATGGTGGCTACCAGAGACCAGCATGGTTTAATATTTTTGAGGAGTGGTTAGTTGGAAGGGGAGTTTGGGAAAATGTTGATCAAAGGCATATTTACAGTTAGATGGGAGTAATAAGTTCAAGAGACCTGCTGTATAGCATGGTAACCATAGTTAATAATATAGTGTATTGTTGAAGAATGCTAACAGAGTGAATATTAAGTGCTCTCCCCACAAAAATCATAACTATATGAGGAAATGCATTTCTTAATTAGCTATGTTTAATGATTCCCCAATGTATATATACTTCAAAATATCATGTTGTATACTATAAATACATAATTTTATATGTCAAAAAAGAGCTGAGCTATTGGGTAGAAACTGAAAAGACTTTAGAATCACAGCCTAGAGAAAACAAGTTAAAACTTGAGACTAAACCTAATCTGATCAATTACCTGCTAAAACAAAGCAAAACACACCATCGCCTTATGATATAAAGAAGACTCTAATCACATAACATTCAAAGTGTCCAAGATAGAATCCAAAATTATGTGGTATATGCAGAACTAAGAAACCCTCAAATCACAAGGCAAAATTCAATTTACAGACATCAAGTCTAAATCTGAATTATCTAAGATATTAAAACAAAAATTATAATTGTACTTCAAAAAATTAGGGATAAATACTCTTAAGCCAGGCATGGTGGCTCACACCTGTAACCCCAGTGTTTTGAGAGGTAAAGTGGGAGGATCAACTGAGCCCAGGAGTTCAAGACCAGCCTGGGCAACATAGTGAGATCCCACATCTACAATTTAAAAATGAATAAACAATTTTGAAATGAACAAAAAGTTTCAGTAAAGAAAAATAAGATATAAAGACAAACCAAATGCAAACAATAGCACTGAAAAATATAATAACCAATATTAAACTTCACTAGATGGACTCAATAGCAGAATGGAGATGATAGGGAAAAAAGTCAGTGGACTTAAAGATAGATCAAGAGAAATCCTAGAGTCTAAATAACAGAAAGAAAAAAGATTAGGGAAAAAAACAAAAATTCAGAGAACTGAAGGATAATACCAAAAGATTTAACATTTGTATCATTAGAGACCCAGAAGAAGAGAAAGAACATGAAGTAAAAAAATATTTAAATAATTAATGGCTGAAAACTTCTCAAATTTGGCAAAAGACGTAAACCTACATAATAAAGAAGGTTTGTGAACTTCCCAAATAGAATTGGAAAAAAAGTACACTCTCAGACACACAAACATCAAACTGCTAAAAATGAAAGCCAAAAATATACTAAAAGCAATGAGAGAAAATAACTCATTTTATAGAGATAAGCAAGTATTCAAATGGCTGTAGATTTCTCATTTTAAAAAATGAAGGCTAGAAGGAAGTAGAACATTTTCAAAGTACAGAAAGAAAAGATCAGCCCGGAATGTAGTATTCAGGAAGGAATGTAAAATAAAGATATTATCAGATTTTAAAATCTAAGAGAATACATTGCCAGTAGACCGTCCCTAAAAGACACACTGAAGAGAGCTCATCAGATGTAAGAAAATTATGCCAGAGAAAAATTTGGAATATCAAAAATGAAGATCAACAAGAGTGATAAATATCTGGGTAAAGATAATGAACATTATTTTTCAATGACGCACCATAGGATGCATGTGATTGATAAGAACAAAAATCATCACTGCGCGATGAATTATTTAATGTATATAGGCACTACATGTGCTCTAGTTCATTTGTGTTGCTATAAAGGAATATTGGAGACTGGGTAATATATAAAGAAAATAAGTTTATTCAGCTCACCATTCTTCAGGCTGTATGAGAAGCATGGCACCATCATCTGCCTCTGGTCAGGGCTTCAGGCAGCTTCCACTCATGGAGGAAGATGGAGAGCCAGTGTGTACAGATCACATGGTAGGAGCAATGGCGAGAGAGAAAGAGGAGGTGCCAAGCTCTTTTCAACAATCAGTTTTTTGTGGGAACTAAAAGTGAGAACTCACGCATGCCTATGAGAATGGGACCAATTCATTCGTGAGGGATCCACCCACCTTGATCCATGATCGAAACACCTCCCACCAAGCCCCACCACCAACACTGGTGATCTGCATACTCTGGCAGTCCTTCAGCATGAGATTTGGTGGGTCTAAACAAACCATAGCAACAACAAGAAAACGTATGGTAAAAAGACAAATATGCTATCGTTACCACTTTTCACTTGAAATAGTAAAATATTAATTGTAGGTAGACTGTGAAAAGTTAAGTATTTTATATTATAATCACTAGAGCAAACATTATAAATATATTGAAAAGAGAGGCCAAAACTCTACAAATTAAATTAAATGTAATATTAAACTATGTAAACAATTAAAAAGAAGGAGGAAAGGAAAAACAAATGAACAAAACAAAAATAAAATGGTAAACAAATTTAAACATCTTAATAATTACATTCTTTTTTTTTTGAGTTGGAGTCTCACTCTGTCGCCCAGACTGAAAGGCAGTGGCACTCTCCCGGCCACCGCAGCCTCGATCTGCTGGGCTCAGGTGATCCTTCTACCTCAGCCTTCCAAGTAGCTGGAACTACAGGCATGCGCTACCACGCTCGGCTAATTTTTTTATTTATTGTAGAGATGCGGTCTCGCCAAGTTGCCCAGGTGGGTCTCAAACCCGCGGGCTCAGGTAATCCACTCGTTTTGGCTGAACCACCGAGACCGGCCACATTACATTTAAGTGATCTAAATACTTAATAAAAAGACAAATTGTCAGTATTAAAGTTAAGACTCAACTATATGCTGTTTATAAGAAGCATACTTTAAAGATAGTTATGTAGGTAGGTTTAACTTAAAAGGATGGATAAATAAGCCATGCAAACACCAATCAGTAGAGAGCTGGAGTGCCTATATTAATATAAAGGAAATAGAGTTCAGAACAGGAAAATTATCAAGTATAAAGAAATATATATATCTCCCTAACAACAGATATGCAAAATACAAGAAGCAAAAATTGACAAATTAGAGGAAAAATGAAAAAATTCACAATTATCTTTAAATAATCAATAGAACTAGTAGATAATTATCAAGGGGCCAAGCGTGGTGGCTCACACCTGTAATCCCTGCCCTTTGGGAGGCCAAAGCAGGAGGAATGCTTGAGGCCATGAGTTTGTGACCAACATGTCAATATAGAAAGACACCATTTTGAAAAAAAAAAAAAAATTAGCCAGGTGTGATGGCACATGTCTGTGGCCCCACCTACTCAGGAGGCTGAGGCAGGAAGCTCACTTTAGCCCAGGAGTGCAAGGCTGCAGAGACCTATGATCATGCACTGCACACCAACCTGGGTGACAGAGTAAGACCCTGGCAAGGAAAGAGGAAGGAAGGAAGGGAAGGAGGAAGGGAGGGAGGGACGGAGGGAGGGAGGCTGGAGGCGGGGAGGAAATCACTGAGGATGTAGAATTGAAAAAACACCATTAATAAACTAGACATAACTGACAAACAAAGGGTCGTACAGGAAGAAGCATAAGGGTTGTGGGAAGTAAGATAAAAGAATACAATAATAATGACTGGGTGCAGTGGCTCACACCTGTAATCCCAGCACCTTGGGAGGCCAAGGCAGGAGGACTGCCTTGAGTATAAGAGTTCAAGTCTGGGCAATAGAGCAAGACCTTGTCTCTATTTAAAAATAAATAAAATACGTCAGGCTCGGTGGCTCAGTCTGTAATCCCAGCACTTCAGGAGGCCAAGGTGAGTGGATTACCTGAGCCCGCAGGTTCAAGTCCAGTCTGGGAAAATTGGCGAGACCTCATCTCCACAATAAATCAAAAAAATTAGCTGGGTGTGATAGTGTGCGCCTGTAGTTTTGGCTACTTGGAAGACTGAGGTGGAAAGATTGTCAGAGCCCAGGAGGTCAACACTGGGTGGCTGTGAGAGTCCCACCGCACTCCAGCCTGCGCAACAGAGTAAGACTCCAACTCAAAAGTAATTAATTGATTGACTAATTAATTATTTTTGTGAAAAATTTTTAGAAAAAAGAATACAATAATATTACTGAGATTCTTAAAATATATATATGATATATATATATAATACCCCACCTGACACAAACAGAAAACTCATTCTTTACACATGAATCATTCACCAACATAGACTATCCTGGGTCATAAGACAAATTTTAATAAATGTAAAAGAATTGAAATTAAAAAACAAAATGTTATTGAGTCATAATGAAATTAAACTAAAAATCAGTAACAGAAAGATGACTGAACATCTACAAATACTTGGAAATTAAGCAACAGATTTTAAAATAATCCAAAGGTCAAAGAAAACATCTCAAGGGAAATCATAAAATATTTTGAACAGAATAAAAATTAAAATAAAATATATCCAAATTTGTGGACTGTGATTAAAGCAGTATTAAGAAGGAAATTTCTAGTTTTAAATGCTTGCATTAGGAAAAAAAGGAACTAGAATCAACAAATATAAACTCTGCTCAACAAATTAGAAAAAGAAGAATAAAATAAATCCAAGGCAATCAGAATAAAATGAAAACAAGAGCAAAAATCAGTGAAATTTTTAAAAAGAAAAACAATTGAGAAAAATCAATAAAACCAAAAGTTGGTTTAGGAAAAAGATCAATAGAGATCTTTATTGAAAAGATCGAGCCTTAGCCAGACTAGTCAATAAAGAGAGAAGACACAAATCACCAATATCAGGAATGAAAAAAGATATATGAAAGAAAGAATATCACTACAGATTCACAGACATTAAAAAAGATAACAATGAAATACTATGAGCAACTGTGTGCACATAAATTTGACAAATATTAAATTTTTCTGCCTCCATTTTTAAAATATTTCAATTATTTAAATTACATTTACTCTTTGAAAGTAAACAAGATATATAGAAATATATAGAGCAAAATTTTATTCCCTCTCAATTTTCACTTCACTCCACAGATTTGGCAATTGTTAACACTTTTGCCTTAATTCATCTGAACTTTTTTATTCAATTATACACCTAGGCAGGTAAGTGCACCCTTACATGATACAATATTATAACTGTTTTGCTCATTTTTTGATTGACTTGTAAAATATTTATAGGACATTTCACTTATCAGTAGTACTTGAAAATCTCTTCATGTCAGTACATATAGATCTCATTTTTGTGTCTTTATGACTATGCTGAAATAAAGTCTAACACTATTTGATTAATAGTTATGGTTTCTAATATTTTTCAATATTGTTTCTAATATTTTGCAATATATTTCTATAAGTGTGCCAGTATGAATTTAGAATGGATGCTTAGGAGTGAAATTAATGAATAAGGAGGGAGTTTGCAGGTTTAAATTTTCATATAGATCTGTCAAAATACCCTCCAAGTGAGCTTGTAATGAATCCATTTAAATCTTCATCAGGTCCAATCTCAAACCAGGTAAAGTTGAGACCAAGAGGAGGCCAATCTTTACCAGTATGATGACCACTTATGTACCTAACCCTGAATCGTAGCCCACATCTTTCAAAACAAAATCTTCATCAGGTAGGGATGGGCTACAATTTATAATTTCTAAATTACTAATGATATTGAGGCTATTTTACAAAACTATAGTTCAATATTGTAATTGCCCTGTGAATTCAGTGTCTGGGTACACAAGAATTAGCAAAACACAAAAATCCATGTTGGCTTTTTTGTTTGTTTTACAGTCTAGGATTTATATCTTTTATCCATTTTCTGCTGAGTTTCTTATCTTTATCTTGATTTTTAGCAAGTATTGATATACACTTATTATAAAGTCCCTATATTTATAGACATAGCCCTTGGTAATTAAAATATCATTTATATAAGCCAAAAAGACATTTTAAAAAATTGTGGGTTAGTCTGAAAACTCTTCTGAATTTACCATACTTTGCTATATAATAAATTGGTTTCCAAATCCAGCGCATTTAAGTGCATGATGACTTTCTGCCATTGAAATATTGTCTTCCCAGCACTGTGGGAGGCCGAGGTGAAAGAATTGCCTGGGCCCATGGGTTTGAGACCAGCCTGAGCAACTTGGCGAGACCTCATCTCTACAATAAATCAAAAAAATGAGCCAGGTGTAGTGGCGCATGCCTGTAGTTCCAGCTACTTGGAAAGCTGAGGTGGAAGAATCACCGGAACCCAGCAGGTTGAGGCTGCGGTAGCCGTGAGCGTGCCCCTGCACTCCAGCGTGGACAACAGAGGGGACTCTGACAGAAAGAAAAGAAAAGGAAGGAAGGAAGGAAGGTTGTCTTGATAAATCTGATCAGCTCCTGTCTTCCATGCTGTGCAGAATCTACATGTCCTTTCTGAGGGAGATACAGGGAGACCTGGGTCTTTGTATTGCCCTGAGCCTTTGAGCCCTCTCTGAGCTCCTCACCTCTCCAAGCCTCTACCTTGACTTCTTTCTGGGGTTCATGATTCAGAATGAATTTTCATCTACTCCTCACTGAATACTGTTTTCAAGACCATCAAGAGATATTAAAATTCATATATTTTTGAGAGGAGGAATGGCATTCATTGTCATTTGTAGTGGTCAATATGTTATGAACAAGGTTAGATTCTCTCAATTTTCAGAGTCATTTGAGATGTATACAAGGCCCTATAGAATCTTTCTGGGCCTGCTTACCTTGTGGCAACAGTGACCCGAGGAGAATACCTGGTGGATTGAGAAAGTCTTGCTACTCAGAGTATGATCTCTCTAGAGCGTCCCTAGAGAGAGCTAGAGGTAGCAGTAAATTCCAGAAAGTTGTGGTCATCAGTGTGCCCGATTTCCACAGCCCTGAACTCAAGACTTGCCACTTCAGTTCCTTCCCAGTATCTTCTGGGTTTGCCTAATACTCTCATTTCTTCACGTAAACTGTGTGCAGAGATACTTGCCTTTCCAGACCCACCTCATCTACACCCATAATGTTAGTCTGGGTTCTCTATGAAGAAAGCACCAATATGGAATTAAATGTGCAAGAATTTTATTAGGAAACATGTCTGTGAGCAAAAATAAAAACAAAACCATAGAAGTCTGAGAGGAGAGTTGTGAGATCACAATTCAAATTTGACCCTAGTGAAAGAGATCAATGGGAAGAAAGATTGGGTGGAAACACAACATTCCTCTGCTGTTTAAGGAAGGTTTATCAAGGTGGTGGTAGGATCTTTAAACTAAAAATGGCCACAGAGAATTCCATGTCTCCCAAAAACAGATCTGCCTTAGTATCCTTGTTTGGCTCAGTCCTTGGCTGATAGCAGCCTGTGGGAAATACAGTTTCTACCTGAAAATTTGGTGATAGATTTCAGGAGACAGTGTCTGGGACCCTAGGGCAATTACTCTTTTTGCATCTAGAGACCTGAGACCATAGTCCCAATGCTGCCACAACCTCTAACCCATTCTCTTATAAGAGATAATACAAGTGTTCCCCCATACAACAAAAAGTTATATATCATTATGATCAATGATCAGGTTTTCAAAGGAACTGGCTAGCACAGGACCAAAGGTTCCTGTGATCTTACTATCTAATAAAGGAGCAAAGGGTGGTATCACTGGCCTGGCTATTCGTAGACCCAGCAGAAAGGTTTCCACTGGAGTTTAAAGAAAAACTACAGGCTGGGTGTGGTGGCTCAAGCCTGTAATCCCAGCACTTTGGGAGGCCGAGGTGAGATGATTGCCTGGACTCAGGTGTTCGAGACGAGCCTGGGAAACTTGGTGAGATCTCATCTCTACAATAAATCAAAAAAGATGCTGGGAGTGGTAGCTCGTGTCTGTAGTTCTAGCCACTTGGAAGGTTGAGGCAGAAGGATTGTCTGAATATAGCAGGTCGAGACTGCAGTGGCCATGAGCATGCCACTGCACTCCAGCCTGGGCAACAAAGTGACACTCCAACTCAAAAAAATTAAAAAAAGAAAAATTACAGCAATGGCACTCTATTGCTTCAGTATCATTCTATTTCAATGCCTATGTTGTACCAGGCACAACTTTGGTTCCAAGGAATTACAGAGAAAAGAAAAAAGAATACATACATGCACTACAGATCCATCTTTAAATTTTTCCAAAATAAACTTCCAAATTATTTATTTGAAACAAGTATAAAAAGACAGGATACAAACAGCACCAACAAAGAGACTTCCATTTTCTGATTGGACACCTACACAGGCAAGCTGCTGGTCATCTTTAAATAAAAAATTACAAAGTATGCTAAAAGGGAAAAAAAACAGTGTTAAGAGATAAAGCAAACATCGGAATCAGATTCAGACATGACAAAGATGTTGGAATTATAAGACTGAAATTTTAAAACAACTATGCTAATGGAAAAATTGGACATGTCCAGCCAAGATGACACATAAAATTAAACATCACATCATGCAAGCAAGAATAAAGTGACCTGAAATATTTAAAATGTTGAAAGAAAAAAAAATCCACACAGAATTCTGTATCCAGTGAAATTATCCTTTACTGTGAAGGAGAAATATTTTTTCAGATAAACTTTTGTTTTTTTTTAGTAAGTGTCTCACTCACTCTGTCACCCAGGCTGGAGTACAGTGAGTGGCATGTTCACAGCCACTGCACCCTTGATCTGCTGGACGCAGGTGATCCTTTCACCTCAGCCTTCTGTGTAGCTGGAACCACAAGTGCACACCACCACGCCCAGCTAATTTTTTGATTTATTGTAGAGACAAGGTCTCACCAATTTACCCAGGCTGGTCGCGAACCCCTAGACTCAGGCAATCCACTCAGTTCCACCTTCCAAAGTGCTAGGCGTGAGCCACCATGCCCAGCTCAAATAAACATTATTAAAAATTATTTAAGGAATAAATAAATTTTAAATTTCTTAAATAATATTTAAGACATTTGTTTGCAGTAGACCTATCTTAAAATAAATGGTTAAAAGGTCTTCAGTAAGAAGGAAAATTATATGGGTCAGAAACTCAGGTCTACATTTAAAAGAGCATATAAAAAGGAATAAATGAAGGTAAAATTTAAAAATTTTTTTAATTTTCTTATTCTTAATTATCTCTCAGGTAACAGTCTGTCCAAAATAATAGCAACAATATATTGAATGATTATAGCTTATGGATAAGTTAAATGAATGACAACAATATTATAAGGAATGGGAGAAAGAAATTGGGAATACTCTGTTATAAGGCATATACACAGCCAGGCTGGGTGGCTCAGCCTGTAATCCCGCGCCTTGGGAGGCTGAGGTGAGTGGATTGCCTGAGCCCGCGGGTTCGAGACCCGCCTGGGCAACTTGGTGAGACCTCATCTCCACAATAAATCAAAAAACTAGCCAGGCGTGGTAGCGCGTGCCTGTAGTTCCAGCTACTCGGAAGGTTGAGGTGGAAGGATCGCCGGAGCCCAGCAGGTCG
>CAUYQG010061052.1:0-25527 GCA_963574415.1 Tarsius wallacei | reverse complement strand
TTCCAACACAATGTTGAACAAGAGGGGTGAGAATGGACAGCCTTGCCTTGTTCCAGTTTTCAGGGGAAATGTTTCCAGTTTCTGTCCATTTAGCGGTATGTTAGCTGTGGGTTTAGTGTAAATGGCACTTACTATTTTGAGTTATGTTCCTTCTGTAACTAGGTGTTTGAGATTTTTTATCAAGAAGTGATGCTGGATTTTATCAAAAACTTTTTCTGCATCTAGTGATATAATCATATGGTTCTTGTTATTAAATCTGTTGATATATTTAATTACATTTGTGGTCTTGCAAATGTTGAGCCAGCCCTGCATCCAGGGGATAAAGCCTCCTTGGTCATGGTGGATGATTTTTGAGATGTGTTTTTGGATCCGTTTGGCTAGAATCTTGTTGAGGATTTCTACATCTATACTCATAAGGTATATTGGCCTGTAGGGTTTTTGTTTGTTTGTTTGTTTGTTTTAGTTGAATCAGTACTTGGTTTGGGTATCAGTGTGATGTTAGCTTCATAAAATGTTTTGGGGAGAATTCTCTCTCAATTGTCTGGGATACTTCCAATAGGATTAGTATCAGCTCTTCCTTGCACATTTTGTAGAATTCTGCTGGAAAGCCATCTGGTCCAGGGATTTTTGTTGTTGTTGTTTTGTTTTGTGGGTAGTTTTCATATGACAGAGTCAATTTCCTGGGTTGTCATTGGTCTATTTAGTGTCTCAGTGTCTTCTTTTTTCAACATAGGGAGGTTGTGTGATGTCAAAAAATCCTCCATTTCATTTAGGTTATCAAGTTTGTTTCCTTGTAGGTGTACATAATAATCTCTGATAATCTTTTGTATTTCTTCAGGGTCATTTGTAATTTGATCTTTTGTATTTCTGATTGTGTATATTTGGGCTTTTTCTCTCTTTTTCTTCGTCATTCTTGCTAGGGTTCCGTCAATCTTATTTATTCTTTCAAAGAACTGGGTTTTTGTTTTGTTGATGTTTTCTATGATATTTTTGTCTTCTATGTTCTGTATTTGGGATCTTATTTTGGTGATTGTATTCTTCTGTTTCTTTTGGTGGTCTTCTCTTTCCAGCTCCCTTAGGTGATTTGTAAGGCTCTCCACTTGTGATCTTTCCATTTTCTTGATGAGTGCTCATAGAGATATAAATTCCTCTCTTAGAACTGATTTCATGGCATCCCAGAGGTTGTGGTAAGATGTTTTTTCATTTTCATTTGTTTCCAGGAATCTTTCAATTTCTTTTTTGATTTTAGTGTTGACCCAATCATTGTTGAGCATCATTCTGTTTAATCTTCTTGTCTTTGTGGGCTTTGGGTAAATGTTGTTGATTTTGATATTTATTTTTATTCTACTGTGGTCTGAGAATGTACATGGCAAGATTTCAACTTTATGGAATTTTTTATGCTTGATTTATGGTCAAGGGTGTGATCGATCTTGGAGTATGTTCCATGTGGTGATGACTAGAATGTATATTCTGTGTTTGTTGGGTGGAATAATCTGTAGGTATCTCCTAAGTCCATCTGGTCAATTTTCAAGTTTAGGTTCTGGATCTCCTTGTTGACCTTTTGCCTTGATGATCTATCTAGGCCTGTCAATGGGATATTCAAGTTCCCTGCTATATAGTGTTAGAGTAAATATCCTTTTTAGTTTATTTAGTAGTTGTTTTATACATGCTGGTGCTCCTGTGTTAGGTGCAGGATGGATATTTCTTGTTGATGGATTGAACCTTTTATCCTTATGTAGGGTCCTTATGTATCTTTTTAAATTTTTGATAGCTTAAAAGTTATTTTGTCTGATATTAAGATTGCAACTCCTGACTTCTTTTGTAATCCATTTGCCAGGAAACTCATTTTTGATCCTTTAACTTTGAGTCTGTGTCCATCCCTTGTAGTGAGATGAGTCTCCTGGATGCAACAAATAATGGGGTCATGGTTTCTTATCCAGTCCACTATTCTGTGTCTTTTCAGTGGTGCATTTAGTCCATTCACATTCAGGCTGATTGTTGAAATGTGGGAGTTTATCCCTGTCATGAGGTTCTAATGGGGTTTCTGTTGTTCCTGTTTATTTGTTGTCTTTCCTTTGGTTTTGGGTTGATTCATGTGTGTTTTCCATCTTTTTCCTTTACTCTTGTGAAGAACATTGTCATTTCTTTCTCCTTTTCTTCTGTGCTTAATACTTTCTTAAGTGTTTCTTGTAGAGTTCGTCTATAGGCAGCATAAATTCTTAGGGATTGGATGTCTGGTGAAGCTTAGATTGGCTGGGCAGGTTATTCTTGGTTGAAATTGTTTATCTTTGAGAACTTTGAAGATTGGGCTCCAAGCTCTCCAAGCCTGAAGTGTTTCTGTTGATAAATCTGCTATTCTAATTGGTCTTCCCTGGTAGGTAGTCTGACCTTTTTCTCTGACTGCCTTTAGGGTTTTTTTCTTTTATACCTACTTTGTTTAGGCAAATTATTATATGTCTGGGAGTTGGTCTTCTCATTTGTTGTCTTGCAGGGATTCTCTGAATCTCTTGTGCTTGAATTTTTGCATCATTGATGAGATGAAGGAAGTTTTCTTGAATAATTACATGGAATATTTGTTCCGGGGTTGTCTCTGTCTCTCTTTCTGCCTCAGGAAGTCCAATTACTCTTAGATTTAACCTCTTGAAGTAATTGCTCATCTCTTAAAGGTTTTGTTCTGTTTTTTTAAGCTCCTTTTCTATGTTTTTGACAGTTCGGGTTAGTTCTGTATTTTGGTCTTCAAGCTCTGAGATTCTTGCTTCTGCTGGCTAATTCTGCTTTCCATGCTTATTAGTTTGTTATTTAGTTCAATCACAGTATTCTTTACTGCCGTTATTTCAGTTATCAGCTCCTTCCTATTTTCCTCTTGTCTCTCCTCAATTCTTTTTATTCTTTCTATTAATGTCTTGATGTCTGGGTTTGTCGTATGTGACCAGTTATTCTAGGGGCCCTTCATTGTGTTCCAAAGCCTGTTTTTTCAGTGTCTGACTTCCCAGGGGTATGTGTGAGACCTATATTCTTCTTTTAGTATTTCTTCATTTTTGTAGATTTTCCTCCCCACTTTTTCCTCCCCTTCCCCATCTTCTTTAATTCTGTTGTTCAGGGGTGGAGGGGTTGCTTTTACTTCTGTTTGTTCAATCTCCTATTCTTCCTTATATATTTCCTCTGGCTTTGTTCAATTCTGGAGCAGGACTGTAGGTTGGGGGCAATCCTTTTTGCAGTTTTGAGGTTTAATTGAGGGGGGAGCTGTGATTCAAAATCTCTCTGCAGATCCCAGTATCCACCAACAGGTGTATGGATAATCTGGAACCCACTTTTCACTGCCTTACAATCTGTCCATGCAGTGGGGTTATAGATTTACTCCCTGATAGCAAAACAAGTTAAGAAAAGGGAAAAGAATGGAACAGGGAGTGAAGGGAGAGGAAGGTGGAGAGAGAGAAGAGTAGGAGGGATAACAAGCAAATGTACTGACTAACACATGAAAAGAGACACAAAGACAGATATGAGTAAAAATAAAATAAAATAAAATAAAATAAAAAATAAACAACAACAAACATGAAAAAACTAAAACATGCAATCATACAGACATACAAACTAAACAGCCTCCTTATTGGTGTACTATCCCCCTATACAAACAGGGACTCTAAAGAAAAAAAAATAGAATAAAGTCAGTAAACTTGGATCCCAAACTGGAAGATGGGCCAAGCTGGCTCCAGCTGATCTCTTTTTCCTCTGCAGCCCCAGACTGCCAGGCAATGCAGGCCAGCACAGCACTGGGCTACTCAGCCGGGCTGGGCAGGAGGCGGGGGCCACACAGTGCAGGAGGGAGCAGGCAATGGTGGCAGTGGTGGCAGCCTCTACTTCAGTGGTGCGTGGGAGGAGCTCCACAATCTGGGCTCCAGGTGAGGGGTGGGGTATGGCAGTGGCAACAGTAGCAGTGGCTTCAGTAGTGTGGCGCTTGGGGGTTGGCTTCATGGTCGGGGAGCCTTGGGTCACCTCAAGTGGGAGTGAAGGTGATGGCGGTGGCAGTGGCAGCAGCCGCAGCAGAGACAGTGGCAGCCGAGCAGTGTGTGAAGAGCAGACTGGCAAGGTGAGTGCCACAGCCCCCAGGGGAGAGTGAGAATCTTTATGGGTGTTCTCTTTTGTGGAATGTCTCAAAGACCAAACTGCCCTGTTGCCATCTTGCCGGAAGTCCTCGTGGAGTGGCACAGCAGAGCCCCATGAGTGCAGTCCTGGGAGAAGTGTCCTGGGGGCCCCTGGTGTGCCTCACATGGAACAATTTAGAAGCAGGATAAATCTGAGCTGCTATGTAAAATCCGCAAAACTTGTGTTCAGAAGAAACTCAGAATTACATCAATTTCACTATTATTTTGAAAACAGAAGTCCTAAGCATTAGCATTTTGCCACTCACGGAATCATGCGTAATTGCATAGTAGATGAGAAAACACTTAGTATTTGTTTATGTTGGTTTTAGCTTAATGCAGTGAAGTGCATTTGACTTTAACTAGAAAATTCTTATCAATTATTTCAGTGAACATGTCAGCCATCAATACCTTATTTATAGCTTATTTTCACAAGTCATTATGGAAAACAGATCAAGTTTTACTTCCTTATTCTGTCATCCATAGTTTTACATATGTTTACATAACTTTGTGATCCATTTTGCTTCAAGTTTATCTGTTGCAAAAAGAATTAAAGATGAAATTTTCACAACACCACCATATGACTTTTTTTTTAAGTGTTTCAATCAGATGAGCACATAAATGTTGAGCAGAAGAAGAAGCTACTTTATTAGACTCTAGCTATTTAACAACCAAGAAAATAACATCAAATGTCAAAGAGTTCACATCAGAGAATACTCAACTACATGTGTATAGTCTTCCAATTTTTTTATTGCTTTGAAAAAAAACTTGTTAATGATACTGTTCCATAGAGTCCTATGAAAGATGAGTAATAGCCTATAGAATGTCTATAATTTGAACAAAATTTCAGAATATGGTACTTAAGTCAAATTTCCACAAAGATGGCAGTTCCAACTCTTTAGTGTATGGCTTTCTGAGGATTCTAAACTGAAAGACTGATATTGTTTTACTCTGCTCTGGCAGTTTTTGAGGAATCAAATATACTGAAAAAGATATTTGCTTTATTTTCCCATATAATTAAATTGTGGTAGAAAAGAGCATTCCTAATACATGTATTTTGCATATCCTTCTTAATATAATATGTTTTCCTTATTGTTCCATGGTGGCAAACAACAACTGTGTTTTCTTATTATAAGTGTTTTAATGTTACATGTATTAGCAGATACTGATGGCTCATTTCTGTTCAATATGTTCTAATGTAGGTAGAAGAGACGAAACCCAGCTGGAAAAAGAAAATGGTTCTTTCCTTTCTTGTTATTCTCACAGCAATATGCAAGTGAGCTTTTTTTTTTTTTTTTTTCCAGCATGCTTTCTAATTACTGATTTGAATGGTTCTGTAGATTAAAAATAAAGTTCTTAATTGAGTATAAATGAGTTTGGAAAATATCCAACGGGCAAAGCCTTTCTCTTCTACCATTTATTAGAATCAAGATGCTTCCTAATTGAAGAAGCTATAACATCACTATATGTTTTAAAATATTATATGTTCATGTCTTGTGGGAAAAAGCACTGAGGTTTTGTTTTGAGTGCTTTGGGAATTAAATTAGGATGCATAAATAGATTAAAATACTCTCAGAACAGATTTTTATCAAATTAACTACTTCATTTCTTGGAGGCTCCTGAGAAACTTCACACCAGCATGACAACAGCTGCCAGAAGTTTTTATTCTTAAATACATTTAAGAAAAGTAATCATAACTCATTTTGTAGATTGAGGCATTGTATGTACATGTTTAGAGATGCTATAGCATGACTGAACAAAAAGCATCAGACACAGACCCAACTAAAGCCTCCTTATAGATACACAGACACCCCCTCTTCCCATCTCATCATTCAAATGTGCATATAACTTATTCTTTTCACTTTGTGTGCTTCCAGAACTTTCTTGAGTTGTGGTGATTTCCATCAAGTGTGTCACATATTTCCATTAAAAATATACTAATGAGATAAGTTATTTCATTATTCGATATATTTTATTATTTAGATTATTCAATTTGAATACATGTAATATAATGTAGGCTTATATGTATACAGACAATCCCCTACTTATGATGGCTTCAGTTACAATTTTTTGAGTGTATAATTGTGTGAAAACTATACATATTCAGCAGAGTGTGCTATGATACTTTTTCCCATTGCTGGATAGTGACAGCAGAACCACAGGTCCCAGTCAGCCACGGATGACGAGAGTAAACAACTGTTACTCAAGGGTGTATTGTGAGGAGAGATTATTTTGTTGAACTGCAGGCTACTATAAGGATTCTTAGTATGTTTAAGGGAGGCTACGCTAAGTACATATGTCTGTATATATATATATTCCAATAATATAGTAGAGAAATATATAAAGATATATTTTTATATCTTTATGGGGTGTGTGTGCTTTATGTATAATTATGATCAGTTAATAAATGTTTACAACTATAATGGCAATATAAGTTTATTTCAGGTAGGGTTAGTCTAAGATAAAGCAAAATCCCCTTGGGTTTTTTTTTTTAAATAATCTATTAGGTAACACTTTATTATAAACTAAATATTCCCCTTTTCCTTTGAACTTTTTTCAACTCTTCCATTCCTAAGATGCAAGTTTAATAGAACCAAAGTAATTTGGTTGGTAATTGGCAGGTCTGAGAGAAGAACCCAAGTGTTCTGACTTCATATATATATATATATATATATATATATATATTTTTTTTTTTTTTTGACTACTGTATCTTTCTTAATACTCAGTTACATTTGGTCTTTAATCTTACTAAGTCCTTGCTGTGGAATAGATACTTAAATAAAATGGCCTCTAAGATATTTATTGAGCATTACTCCATCACTGTGTCTCAATTACATAATTATTTCTTTAAAAACATATGTATTCATGAATAAGCATGTTGTAAATTCTAACCTTAAATTCTACAATATGGCAAAACAAGCATTTCTATTTTCAAATGTTTTGTATTAGTAACATTAGGCATCTTTTATCATGATTAGCACACTATTGTCATCATAAAAATAATGTTGGTTACCTGTTTTTAAGTGAGAAAATCAAGTTTCAAAGAAATGAAGTTACTTGTCCAAAGTCACATTATTAGCTAGTGACTAAGAAGAAAACAAATGATAGAAATAGAACTAAAGCCCAGTTTCTTGAGCACTAAGGAAGGACCTTTCCTTCTGTATGGCAGCCATTTGTATCACATTACCAGGAAGGTAAACAATGCTGGCTTGTTTGCATAATAACTTATTAGTATAGTTTTCATCTGCAGATTGTGATCACCCCTGGCTTCAAGTGAGATAGATTTTGACTTGTAATTAGATTGTTTTTTTAACCATGTATTTTTTGAAGATACATTCTGACAATTGTAACACTCACTAGATGAAATCTGAAAGTGGATACACAAGAAGGACTATAGAAAGAGTTATTGTTTCTTGGGTAGAAAAAAATCTGAGAAGTTATTTTTTTATGTTGTAAATAATATACATTTTTAAAAAAACCTTCCAGTAATTGGAGTAGTCCACAGATAGAATAGATTCATTAAGGAGATAATGAGTTCTCTGTCAATGAAGGTGTTCAAGAAGAGGCAGAAATACCTGCCAACATATTTTCTTATAAATTGATTAATTATAGTATGTTTTCATTATGTGATTTATACTAGGGGAAACCAAAAATAACTGGAATTTATTTATAAAAAATTATGTATTTATTCTTACATGTCTAAACTTCAGTCACCTTTAAGCACTCTCCATTTGATGCAATGCATCTATTGAGATGCTTTTTCCACTGTACCATACAGTTTTTGAACTTGCCAACTTTGATGCCTTTTAGTGCTTAGTGGTTTTTTGTTTCACCTCGTCCACATCGACAAAATGTTTCCCTTTGAGGACTTTTTTTTAAATCTGAGGAAAAAGCAACAACAACAACAACAACAACAAACAAGAAAGAAAAGAAAGAAAAGTCACTTGACGTGAGTTTGGGTGAATAGAAAAGGTGGGGCCTTTTCTATAACAGGGGTCATGCTGTTTTGGTGAAAAACTGCTAAACGCTTAACACAGTGTGGACAGTTGCATTGTCATGATGAAAGAAACAGTCACCTGTTCACCACAACTTGGAGTGTTTTTTTCCACAAATTGTGATGCAACCTTCTCAAAACTTCTAGGTAAAAACTTTAGTTGACTATTTGAATCAGAGGAACAAATTCTGAGTGTACTACAAGGGACCCACCGTCCAAAAGATCATTTTGGATTTTTTGAGGGTCTCCTTGTATTTGTCCTTGAAATTCTGAACTTCTATCTATATATTTGGGTTTTCATATTGTGTACTTTCCATGATTATTATTTAAAAATCTACAGGAGGCATACTTGTTTGCTATACTTTTGATATTTTACCAATATTTTCTTCATATGTCTTTTATTTTAAATAATTTAAAAATAATTTTGTAAATTACAAGTTTTATTTACAAGCATATGTAAGTATGAGTTGAGATGACACTTTAAAATGTAGTCTTACAAATGAGGGTAATCTGGCTGCAATCCCTGTCTCCCCATTTTTCGCCAGGTTTGATTCAGCTGATCTGGCGGGCTAGGCGGGCGTCCCCTTTCCTCCTCACTGTTCCATGTGTAACCCTCCCATACTTCACGCTGTGTGCAATAGGACAGTCTTCCATGACAGAGGAAGACCGTTCTTTGGTCAAGAGTACAGCATATGAGTGGCTGCTTTCCCCTGCTAGAACCTCCAAACGAGCCCTCAAGATTCATTTGCAGATAAACATAGGATAGTCAAGCTTCCATGACTACAGACATAGCAAAGTGAGATGCAGTATGTAGCAGTTGGCCTTTAAAGAAAAAGAAAAGAAAAAAGAGAAAAAAAAAAGTAGCCTTATACAGTGGGTTGATTATATGATGACTATTTATTTACCTTTATTGCTTTCTTTTAAATCTTACATACTTAAAATAGTAATTTCCAAATAAACAAAATTGAATCCACATATATCAGATTATAATTAAATATATTATGTGAAGCAAAGTGATGTATTATTTACAAACTTTAAAATGCAGGTCCATCTTCTGATTGACTTCATTTGATTTTATTAGTTAAGAATTTTCAAAGATCTGTATGCCATTAGATATCTTTGTCTTTTGGCAGGTAAACCTGTTCTGTTAAATTCTGGCCAGTCATACTAACAAAAAGGCAGTGTGCCATGTTCAAAATGAATTGAGTCCTTGAAGAAATCCCACTAAAAACCTTATTCTTTTTTTGAGCTTTGCCACAAAAATCAGAGTAACAAAAATATTGCCAGGCACAGATAAAATTTTGGATAAACAAATCATGCAATTAATTTAACAGTTTTTCAAGCTCAAATCAGTTGACAGAGATTTTCTGGAGAGACACTTGTTTTCTTATTCCTATTTCTGTAATCTTATTAGCATATTGTGATGGTAAAAGTCATTACTAATAATAAACTAGCTCTTAATTGTAAATGATGTTCCAGTAAAATTTAGAAAACAATAGTATTTCTGGTCTCAACATTTTGGTGTGCCTGTCAGCCATCATAGAGACAAAATCAATATTAAGTTGTAACTCAGCAATAGTCTTGAAAATCATCTATACCATTATCATTATTATTTTGTTGTCTCTCATAGGGACATCAGACATCTGGTTTCAAAGATAATGGCAGTAACAATTATTTGCATCATAGCCCTAGCTAACTAGATAGCTAAAAACATCTGTTATGATCTTCAGTTTCTCTAACCAGTCCCTGGAGAGACTTTGATAGCAGAAATATTTTTTTTCCATCTCTCTCTGCAATAATCATTTTTGCAAAATACAAATTATTTGATACTTAAGGAAATTGACTTGAATGCTGCTTTTCACTTTTTGAATTTAAAACTGGGGAATGGTGGGGGAGCAGGTGAGGAGGTTGTACTAAGAAAACTTTCTAAGATGTTAACTTTGCCACAACTGGAATTTTGCTGTAATAGCTGTATTGAATTGTACTTTTAAACTAGAGTCATTGTTTATATATCTCTGAAATCTTAAACTTATTTAAAGGGGGGGGCACTAATATTTGAGCTAACACATCAGAACTTTACTAGACCATTATTGAAACTTACAGACAAAACTATTATAAAAATCACTTTTTGGTACTCTAGTTAAATAATTAATTGGAAAACATTCATGACACTCCCATGTATTCGCAGTACAGTAGGCTCAGGGCCTTTCTGTGTATATAAAAGATGTAAGTCACGTGGTCTCTTCCAACATCTAGATTCCAAGCTTTTCAAAGAATTTGAAATAATTAACAAGTGAGATAAAATAAAACTCCTAAACTATAGAATATGTACAGTGGTGTTCAACAGAAATGAATATGTGTGGACAAAATAATTTGGAAAAAGATTTTAATACGCAAAGACCAGAGACAGTAACATGTCAGTTTGAGTTTATCCAGGCACCTGAACAGGGTTACACACTGAATACGTATTGCCAGCATGAACAAATGAATGCAGGAGTAAACAAGTGAAATAGGGAAACCTTTTGAAAAAGAAAAGAATCTGATTTGACTTTGAAGAATAGTTGTGATTTTGTAGTTTAAGGGAAAGAAAAAGAAGAGGGGAGTAGCATGACCAAAGGCTTTTATAATAATGAGGGTGGGAATAGAATGCAAACTGGGTAAAAGAGGTAGCACAGGACTGTTCTTGCAGATGAGGAGGGGGACGGTAATAAAAAGAAAATACTTGCTCAGGTATGAAGCTCATTTGAGACATGAGAAAAATATGTTATGCTGTTAATAGCATGAGCATTCTAGACATTTTTAAAGTCTTTAACTGGTGGTTTGGAGAATTAATTTTAACCCATATTTTTAAAATGTCATATGCAGGAAAAATAACTATGAGGAACGTTGAGTAAGACATAAAGAGACTGGAAACACGATGAACAACTTAGTCTGGCAGGTAAAATATTACAACAGTGGCCTGGCATGATAGTTCACTCTAGTAATCCCAGAACTTGGAAGGGCAAAATGGGAGGAATGACTGGGATCAGAAGTGTGAGATGAGCCTGAGCAATATAACAAGGCCTAGTCTCTACATAAAATATAAACATTAGTTGAGTGTGGTGGTGTGCGCCTGTAGTTCCAACTTCTCAGGAGGCTGAGGTGGGAAGATTGCTTAACACCAGGAGCTTGAGGCTGCATGGGTTATGATCCACACTCCAGCTTGACAGGGTGAGACCATGTCTCAAAAAAACCCCCCAAAAACCTAAATAGCTTACACAAGGGTAATTACATTAGTGTAATTTACAAAAGTGTAAAGCAAAAATTTAATATTTCATGACTAAAGATTTGTAGAACATAGAAGAAACCCCCAATGCTGAGAAATGTGGATAACAGAAATGGTTGTCAACATGTTGTATTATAACCTGATTAATAACTAAAGGTTTTATAGGACAAGATAACTACATTGACCTACAAGATCACTTTCATTTTGAACATCTGAAGTCTGAGAATTCAACCAAGCATTTGAGTGGAAACATTAAATGCATAGTTAGAAATACACGGTTGAAATTTATTGGAAGATTACATTTGGAGTTAGAGAATTTATAGTAACTAAAAAGATGTACATCGGAAAAAATAATGTTCTCCCTGAGTGAACAGCATGTATTTTCATTTAAATTGCAAACAAATTCTGAAATCGTTCTAAAAAGACTTGCCATGTCAAAATTCTTTGTTGTTAGCAGTATTCTGTATATTTCATTGTTAGTGTTAAATATTTTATATAATCTCTTTTTTATAAGGAAAATCTATATTTTGATCATAGATCGTATATATCACAGTCTCAATATTTTATATATAGTGAAGCTATTTGAATTTAAGGATTAATTAGTGCTAAAAAGTTGGATTTTAATGTATTAACATTTGATTCTTTTTAAAAACATGTTGTTTTGAATCTTAGAATATAACATTTAAAAATAAAGCATTTATCTAGTTAAACAAAACCCATCTTTTTAAAAAATAACTCCAACTATATCAGTATTTCTTGGCTAACTTTTTTATCTTTCAGTGCTATGGGATTTGGATGAAGCTCGCTCTCTTTTTATAAATGTTCTTCAAATTCAACCTGCTGTGAGCCTAGGTGAGTATAATTGAACTCAGGAGAATATTTTAAAGTGCAAGAAAAAATAGGGCAGAGGGAAAACATATGGTTTCCTAATTATGCTGAAGATTTTAAAAAAATCTTTCTTTCTCTCTTGATTTCTTTTTCCAACCCACTGTGCATAACTGGTTCTGTCGTATGACTGGCTTCATGTATAGAGCAACAGCAGCATAAATTCAACTGTGAAAAACTGGGACTTGAGTTTTTCTGTTGTGTTTGTTAGCTAACTAAAAATTACAAAACAATATTTACTCATAAATTCTGCTTTATATACTATTCAGATTTTAAAGAATTTAAAGAAACTCAGTATGGAAGGCTGTCTACAGTAAAAATAATTACATATAAGTAACATGCTTTCACAGGGAGCTTTTGGCTTTAGTACTCCAATAAAATGTTGTAGGCTTTGTATTTAATAAGATTTGGGTTTCATGTGGTATCACTAATATATCATTTTACTGAACAGAAACACATGCCCTGAATCTGCAATATTACAAAAACATTAATAACAATAAGATCCAATTTGAAATAGTCATCTACACACAACGTATTAAACCTAGGTCATGTGTAGATTCCACATAGTTTATTTCTTCAAGTTTCAAGAATAAATTTGTGATAGGTTCACTTAAAAAAGTTAAAACAAAAAAATACTAGTTTACAATGTTTTAGGTAAGCTGTTTGTATAAGTGATTTATTTTTAAAATATACTGTTACTAAAACCATAATATTGTTTCAGTGAATGTGCCTGAGCGCATCATAACATAAAACATTCATTTTTGACTAATTATTTATTTTTAGTTTGCAAATGATAGTTGTGTATATTTATGGGATGTAATGTGATATTTTGATATATGTATTCACTATGCAATGATTGAATCAAGCTAACTAACATATCTGTCATCTCAAATGGTTATCGTTTTTGTGTTGAGAACATTAAAATCTATTGTCTTAGGAGCTTTCAAATATGAAATGCATAATTATTGACTATAGGCGCTATGCTAACAGTATATCCCCACAAATTATTCTACCTATATGACGCTTTATAACTTTAGATATTCTTGTACCAATTTTGACATAAGCAATATACTCATTTTTTTCTTAATTTTCAAAGAATGACACTTCCCAGGGGTCTTTAGCTTGCTGTGAATGTCCTTCTATTTTAAGTTAATAAATTGGCATTCTTATTTGTCAATTAGGCTTTATGGGTTTCATTAGTGTCTCTTAGTCCCTCAGAGACTGATCAGTTGAGTTTCTGGATATGCAAAGGTTAGCACCAGACCCAGATGCCTTTTGTGAGCCAATTTATTAGTTCTCTTCTTAAACATCTCTATAATGGAAGACCAAATGATAATTTAAACTTAGATATAAAAACAAAAAAGTATATTCAAAGATTATTAATTATGAAGACAAAGTTATTTAAAATTTACTTTAAAAGAGAAAACAACATATTTAGTGTGACTGGCTCTAATAATATGAAACAAGCTTTGATAAATGAAGGCAATTCCAAAATTTGCAGCAAACCTCATGAAAGTCATTGCATTAATTGCCTTGCTTTCCTCTTGACTATATTCTAATAGTAGTCATGAAGAGAAATTAAATCACCACTACAATATTATGTCAGAAAAAAACCCTAGTAAATAAAGGTATCGGTAATCAACCATTTAGATTATCTAACATCCACTGTTTAAAAACATAATGTTTATAAAACCGGTTTCAGTGTTTAGTAGTCCAGGTACATATTGTAAATGTGTTGATCATAAAGTTTTGCTGTATGTCCCCAAACTTTCCTCTCTCATAACATGGTATTCTTATTGTGTTCCTTACAACATTAGCTTTATTCTATAGTATTTATATAATGCTCATTTTTAATCTCCACAGTAGCAAGACATTGGTGTGAAATTTATTTCTATGCCCAAATATTCTTGATTGTTTCTGTTGTTTAAAATGTGGTATATAAGGGAGAACTCCATTAATATATTCTTATTAAATATGTACTTTTTATTATTTTGGTTCTTTCTTCTCTATCCGTGTACTTCTTTTTTTATTTGTGACTAAATAATTGAGCCGTCCAAAGAAGGATAAATAAAGGTTGTAATTCCTCTATGCTTTATGTTGTTCTCTGTTTATTCTGTCTTACACTATATTGATTCATTCCAGTTGACCAAGGAAAGCACATCCATTCCTGTCTAATCTAGGGAAAAAAACTGACATTTTTCAGCATCCCAAAATCCAGATAATTTCATCCTCACAGCAACACTGATCTCTTGATCTCTGTTACTGGGAGACAAGATTAGAAAGTTTCAACAATGTGGTCAAGGTTATCTGTGGAAAAGAAGAGAGAAGCTTTACTCTTAGATCTCCTTTATTTTAATGTTTGAGCTTTTCCATAAAATTAGTAGTTTACAAAATTATATATTTTACGTAACACAACCAAATATTTTATACCATTTCTGCATAAGAATACTATTGTTGAGTATTTCTACATCTTACTTTATGTACTATTATATTTTCATGTTTTAATTAAGTGCATTTATTTTTAAATTAAACCTTATTATTTACATAAATTAAAAATATTCTTTTACATAAATAGACTATGATTGTAACAAAAAATTCAATGACAGCAAAATATTACTAACTGCCAAATATTGTGTCCCCAAGAGACGTCTTTTTTAAAAAGAGATTAACAAGTGGTAGAGAAAGATAAAAAAAAAATATATTAGCTCCAAATGGGACTTTTACTTTCAAATTAAGCAGAGGAGAATAAAGGACATTAATAAAAGAGCATATTTACTTATATGTATCTTTTTCTTTCTCTTTTTTCAATGATATTTAATGATATATACATGTGTTGCCTAAGATTATCCAGAATTCACAGTGTTAATGTCCTATAATTGGGACATGTAGTGCTAAACCACTAAATTCAGGAGGAAGCAAAGACCCTTTTCAATGCTGTATTCTGAACACCAGAATCATTAATTGCCATCTCCACTGGTTAAAATATTTGCTACATACCTGTAACAGAGTCATTAGACAATATGACTCTGAGATCATAAAGGACTTAAAGGAAAAACTTCTTTTCATTAGTAATTGAGAGAGAATGTTATACTGTATTTTAACGATTGGACACATTAATTCAGAACCAGTAAATTTTCCAATAGCAGGCAAATTAAGAATTCATCTAAAATGTCATTTCTATTGAAATTTCTCTTCTATTTCCCTTCACAGGTCTGTGACAATATGCTTTCCAACCCAATGATTAAAGTATCAAATAGAACCACAGAATCAAGTAAAAAAATATTTCTAACAATTTCAAACTGGAGACAACCTTATAAAATAGCTGGAATAATTTCCTTTTAAGAAAGATGCAGAAACTAAGATACAAATAGATGAAATGATTGTCCAAGGTGACATGCTAATTAGCATTATAGGAGTAACTACAGATAATGTCTCATTTTTATCCAACCTCTTCCCAGCATACTCTATGACTATTTTCATTCATTGTATAAAGATTGGAGACAGCAACAACAAAATTCAAATCAGACTGAGGTTTTTCTAATCTCAAATTGTCTGATAAAACTTGAATAGAGAAATATGGGCCATGTATCTATCAAACTTCTTCTATGTAAATAAATATGTTGCTTCCAAACTTTAATTTTCTACTTCAAGATAAATCTGAATGTCAACATGGGATTATACATTCTGTTAAGGCTGAACCATCAAATGCCATATTGTTTGTTAAGTGCAGGACCTAGTAGATTAAAATAACCAAAAGATTTATAATTGCTAAGACTTAAAGAGCAACAAATAATAATAAAGTAAACCTTTCCTATTAGAGAGTGTTAAAAATCATTGCAAAACTTAGGAATATTGCATTCTTTATTGAAACTGCTGCCCAGCACTAGTTTGAGCAATAACTCCTATTTTAAATGTCACCAGATACTCTGAAGATTACTTTTTCAAGTGCAGTGTAAGTCATATTTTACGTAGAAAGTAAAGAGACATAGCCTAGGCAAATGCAGAAGTGCTGAGTTGACTTTCCCGTTACACTATGGAGAGGGGGGGGTCTGTGAATTTTAATGACTACATCTTCTACACTTCAGCAGCCTGGCTACATGTCATAGTAAATCAAACACTAAAACAATCAACTACTTTGGTGTTATAAGTAGCTTTTCTAGTCCAGGAATATCTATATCCATATGACAATTGGCTGTAGTAATTTTTAATAATGTGATGAGTTTGCTAACACAAAGTTCAGTAAATACTTTTGTAAGCAAAGTACAAATGTGGTTGTTAATATCTTAATAAGCTGATGGTTTTGCTTTGTGTCTTGCTTATATTTACATATTTGGAGTAATTTATTGGATAAAATCTTCATTGGCCTTCAGTGTACTAGATTATTATCTCAGTTTTTAAAAAACCTTCAGTTATGTGAAGAAAATTAGATTCAGTATAGTGAGAATCGCACCAACACTTGATAGGCATATGTAAAGAAAATAATTGGCAGTATTAAAAGGACAATAATATTTTTTCACATTTTTCTTTGCTACAGTAGAATGTTTTTATTCTCTCATACAATGCTATAACCATAATATTATATGCAGATATTAACTGTTGATTTAAAATATTTTACATAAATGCAAAAAATAAGATAGAATAAATATGAAGTTTTGTTGGTTTCATCTTTGAATTTTTTTAATTATTATTATTTTTTAAATTTTATTTTAAAGATGTGGGGTACAATTCAGAGTTAGGTATACAAATGTTCATTATTCATGTGTACCCTTGTTGATGAGGTGTGCCTCTCCCTCCCCTGGCAGTTTCCCTCAACTGCCAAACCCCCTCTCCTGGCAGTTTCCCACTACTGTCAATCCCTTTCTTATAGTATTATGATAATTGTTCAAGGTCCACTTATGGGTGAGAACATATGGTACTCTCTTCTTTGTTTCTGTGATAGATCACTGAGGATGATATACTCTAAATCCAACCAAGTTGCTGTGAAGTTCCATACCATAAGAGATAAGATAGACCAGTGGGACTTCATCAAGCTGACAAGCTTCTGCAAAGCAAAAGTAACCATCAAGAGAGTGGGTAGAAAGCCCACAGAATGGGAAAAAAACAATATTTGCCAACTGTATTTCTGACAAAGGTCTAATGTCTAGGATCCATAAGGAACTCAAACACACCACAAGGAAGAAAAATGTCCCATTAAAAAGTGGACAAAATACATGAATAGACTCTTCCCAAAAGAAGATATATAGGCAGCCAACAGACACATGAAAAAGTGCTTAGCTTCACTAATCATCAGAGAAATACAAATCAAAACCACATTGAGATACCACCTAACCCCAGTAAGAATAGCCATTATTAATAAATAAAAAACAACAGACGCTGGCGAGGATGGGAAGAAAAAGGAATGCTTCTACACTGCTGTTGGGAATGCAAACTAGTGCACCCTCTTTGGAAAACAGTGTGACAATTTCTGAAAGAACTAGAAATTGACCTTTCATGTGATCCAGCAATCCCCCTATTGAGAATATACCCAGAGGAACTCAAGTCATTTTAAGAAAAAGATACCTGTACACACATGTTTGCTGTAGATCTATTCACAATAGCAAAAACATGGAACCAACCATGCTGCCCATCAAAGCTGGACTGAATAAAAAAATGTGGTACATATACACAATGGAATATTATGCAGCCATAAAGAAGGACAAACATCCTTGAATTTTTTAACATACATTAATTCTACTCAATCCTTCATAACAAATACACATTTATCCTTTTTACAAAATAAATTTATTATAGTTTATACATGGAAACATATAATATATGGCATAATTATATAAATTTGTATATAACCAAATAAACAACCATGTCTAATGTCTCAATGCAAAATGTAAACTATTTTATCATATAGGATGATTAAGCCCTTTTGATAATCTTCCCCATCTATTTATTTTAATATCCTGCATCTTTTCTTGTACTTTTCTCATTATCAAAATTCTGAAGCACAGTTCTTAGATCAGACCATGACCAAGAGCAAAGACTGAGGGAAGAAGGCAATTAATCTGTTTGGTAAGAAAAGAAGACATAATTAGAAAATTAGACAATATATATACATTTGAAATCTATTTTTCTACTATTTTTAGACAACTGTGATTAACAAACATTTATTTGCATACAATACTCCAAATGTGATGAACTGTCTTACAATGAGTGCTGAGTGGAGACTTATATTGTCAACACCTAAATTCACTGGGGGAAAAAAAGAGTAATTGTATATAATGCTAAATCCTGCTTGTTTCAGGTTAATTATACTATATAAGGTTCTACTAAGCCATAGAATAATTTTATATCTTTTTTACGGAGTATAAGAACATAGAAAATGATTACAAAATATTTATATGTACAAAATATAAGAGCATCATTATACCAAGCAAATTATTCTCATTTGTAGTGCTGCAACAAATGTTTAGTGGAATGCATATGCTATAGCATTAAGAAATTTTAGGAAAAAAATTGAGGAAAGAGATGCAGTTGAAAAAATTAATCAGGTTAGCACTTGATAGGTCATGATTTTAATCTGAAATCAGGGACATGGCATAATTAGATCTTTGTTTTAGGCAGTGAAGCTGACTGGCAATATTGATGTCAATACCTACACACAAAAAAAGCCCTGGACTAGACAGATATACAGTGGAACCTACAAAGCATACAAGGAGGAACTAACATCAATCCTATGAAGTATTTCTGGCAATCGAGAGAGACAGAACTCTCCCCAAATCATTTTATGAAGCTAACATCACACTGATTCCCAAACAGTGTAATGATCCAACAAAGAAAGAGAACTAGAGGCCAATATCCCTGATGAACATAGATGCAAAAATTCTCAACAAGATTCTAGCAAATCAGATCCAACAGTACATCTCAGTAATCATTCATCATGACCAAGTAGGCATCATCCCTGGAATGCAGGGCTGGTTCGACATCCACAAGATCATAAATGAAATTAAATACATTAACAGATGTAAAAACAAGAACCACATGATTATATCAATAGATGCAGAAAAAAAACTTTTGATAAAAATCCAGCTTCCCTTCTTGATAAAAAACCCTCAAACACCTAGGCATAGAAGAAACATACCTGAAAATAGTAAGAGCCATATGTGATAAACCCACAGTCCACATATTTGTAAATGGACTGAAATTGGAAGTATTCCCCTGAAAATTGGAATAAGACAAGACTGCCCAGTCTCACTCCTGCTGTTCAACATAGTGTTGGAAGTTCCAGCTAGAGCAGCAATCAGACAAGAGAAGGAAATCAGGGGTATCTAAATAGGGTGCTTTAATTGCATCCTTTTTTCATCGTTTCTCAATGACTCACAGACCACTTGAATCAGAATTGCCTGTTATATTATATAAATTTAGATTCCTGGGTATCATCTCAATCTGCAGATGCTGCAACACTGTGGTTCACCTCCAAACATGCATGCTAGATGGTATGTATGCATACCTTAATTTGAGATTTAAGGTTTTGTATTTACAGAAGAATCATTTGAAGATGGCCTTCAAGTAGACCAGAGCACATAAATCACAAATCTGTAGCACTTTTCTGTAAAATCTAAATGCTGTTTTTTACAATCACATTTTGGTGTTATGATATTTCATGGTTGAAGAAATCAAAGACAGAAGTTTTTCTTCCTCAAAGATCTTCAGTATTTTTTCTTATGGAATTCACATGGCTTTCAAATATTAATTTCCAGGGGTTCTTAGGTGATTGTCCATCTGAAACAGTATAGCTACTTTTAAAACTTACTGAATTTCATGCCAGAATTCAGGCTACGGTAGCCTGAGATGGGTTCTGCTATTGCTATCTTATAAGGCTTTCCAGTTGAGTCTAATGTGTAGCCAGTTGCCATCATTGAATTGGGCATCATAAAACAAATTAGTGTTCATTGGGAAGGTTATCTCTTCATTTACTCATGTTTAGTTTGAGTAAAGTACTCCCACTTACATATTCACATATCAGCAACTCTTTTTAAAGGTGTTATTAGCAGGCACTGGGTTATCGGACCACAAAGATGAACCAGTCAGGACCCAACAATGCACTGATCTCCCATGGATCACACACACTTTCTGGTCCTCTCTACTGATGGGGAACTAGTCACATAGCTGCACATGTGTATGTGGTACTTTGTAGGCACTGAAGAACAAATAAAAAAATTAATGTCCTGTCATTAGCTGATTAAAATTAAAATATGTAAAGAGGCTACTACTCAAAATGTTTGTGAGTTTGAAAAAAGGCACTAAAGATCCCCCTGCCAAAAAAAAAAAAAAAATTATGGCGACTGTTTTAACATGAATGAATGACTAAGGGAAGCTCTTTCAAACTCACTTCTCTCAGCACTTGTAAATAGTCTTCAAGCTAAAAGTGAGTGGAAAACATTCTCAAAATCTGCCATCTGTAAGGTACTTTGCATGATAAAATAGCTTCCTTATCATCTTTATTTGTTGAGATCAATTGAGCAAAAAGAATCTACACTTTTTTTTTTCCAAAATTAGACTCGAAGTCTAAGTTTCAAGCATATTAGAACACTTAGAAACATTTACTTGTATATTGCACCAAAGCATTAAAGCACTAAAAAAAATATAGCTTTAAAGAAAAACTGGAGAAAAAGAAACCACTTATTTTCAACTAAGTAGAGTAAAATGTCCTTTTTAACCTTCTTAATGGCACCCTCCCCTGTTTTAAATTGAGTTATTCTGAGTACCTGAGTTTCATGTTTTATAGTTTTATAATTTGTAACGTCTGGCAAAGATCAAGGATTCTCACTTTCCACCTCACATATGTCCTTGAAAACTGGAACACGATTTAAATGGTTTACATACATATATTATTCCATTAGTGCCTAATTAAAAATATGTCTGACAGCTGGCAGACAATGAGGTGCTTCAGATAATCCTAGTGAACTGATCAAGGATGGAAAATTGTGCTTGTACTACTTATATGAATGTATGGCACTTGCTTGTCATCTTTAGGAATGTTTTTATTTCTCTACAGACTTTAAACATTTTGTATACACACTGTTACTGACATACTCATGCTGCCTTTAGGTTAAATGTCATATTTGGTAGGAGTGTATGGTCTATTTTTCTATTAGAAATTCTCTTTAGATAAAAATGAAAATAAAAGGTCTTTTTAAACAGTTCATGAATTTGATCGTGACTGCTTGATAGCTAGTATTAGCTGCTCATATGTGATTTTCTTTTCTCTACATGTTAAGTTTTATTTGACCATTGTCTTTAAGTATTTGTCAAGCTAATGGAATAAACAAGGGATTACTATGAATGCTATTTTAGCCAAGGTTCTCCAGAGAAAGAGACTAATAGAATATGTAAGTATATCTTATACATAGACAAACCCACATACAAGCAGCTAGTAATAGCTATCAGACAATCAGGATTAAATTCATGACCTGTTTTAAAAGATCTTTATATATATATGTATATATATATATAAATCATATGTTTAAATATTTATTAAAATATTTATATATAAATTATACACATAAATATTTATATATGAAAATAATTTTATATAAAAAGATTTATTGAGAATAATCAACTCATGTGATTGTAGGGCTGGCAAGTCTAAAATCTGCAGTCAGGCTGAAAGGTTGGGGACCCAGAGAAGAGTTGATATTGCAGATCAGGTTCAACCCGAAGTCTAGAGAAAGACTTATTTCCTCAAGGACCTCAGTCTCTTGTCATAAAGTCTTCAACTGATTAGATGAGGCCCCCCACTTTATAGAAGGTAGTCTTCTTTACTCAGAATCTATGGATTTAAACATCAATCACATCTAAAAATAACTTCAAACCAACATCTATATTGGTAGTTAGCCCCAAACCGGGTACACTGACCTAGCCAAGTTGACATATAAAACTAACCATCACAGACATGTGGGAATAATCAGACACATTCTAAATAAATAATGCATACAGGAAAGATTATTTTACAAAAAAAGAAAGAAGTAGATTTAATAGACAGAAATAGTATAGAAGAAATAATAGTGATAATGAGAGATTCAGAAGACAAAAGTAATTTGAATAGTTACTAGAAAGTTAAATCAGGAATGTTCCAGTGGTTTCTACCTCTTCCTACTCTTTGTTCCAGTATCCACTTTAAAAACCTTAATCTTGAAATGTTTGGTTTCCCAGGAGAAGTCATTTACAAGCAAAATTCTACCCCCTGCATCTTCCACCTCTGCAACACAGATAAGTATGCAAATATTATAGTTGGCATAAAAATATATTTCAGTGTTATGCAGAAGCGCAAAGAATGATTAGACACTACAGCTCAGGGCTATTAGGACTATAATACAGCAATAAGTTTAAGTATTGCAGGAAAATTAACTTAAAGAATTGTATAGATTCTATGTTCCAACTCTATTACTGGGAAACAATGTCTGGAACATTAACTTATATAACTGGTTATAATCCAACTGGATCACAAACTTGTTTGGGAAGCAATGGCTGAGATAAAATATGTATAGATTCATCTTAATTGTTATTTTTTGTAAGCTTAGACATTGAAATACCTCATAATCCATGAATCAATTCTGCAATTGTATAATTCTCTCAGGCAGTGGCATGCTGGATTCAACTCTGACAAGCTGGCAAGGAATACTTCCCAAACCTATGAGTAGCTCTTCCCAAACCTACACTTAAAAATAATAAGTGGAGAACTTAATATTCACACCACAGAATATGACAATTGTATTTTAATCATAGATTTATTGTTGAGTGAAAATGTATATTCACAATAATTTACCAATATGCAATATAATTTGTACTATTTTTTTATCATTCAAGTAAATTGCTATCAATAGATTCTAACAAAATGTATGCGGATATAGTTAGATCAAATTCCTATTAATCTGTTGTATAATGACTTGTCTGGTCTTGATATTTGTTTCCAAAACCCTTAAAATATTTCAAGTGATTGGAGTGTTTTTTGTTATTTATGGTGGACCCCTTGAATAATAATAGACATCTCAGATGGAGATTGAAACATCAGAGAGGTCAGTCATGTAATTAGAGGGGTGGGACTTTGATCCAGATGATACCAACCTGGCTTTTGGAGATGGAAGTAGGGCTGGGTCTGAGAAGAATGTTGCTGGAAATTTTATGGGTGTTACATTAAATCTGTCGATTGCCTTACGTAGAATGGGCATCTTAACAATGTTGATTCTTTCAATCCATGAGCATGGAATATTTTTCCACTTGTTTGTGTCATCTTTGATTGCTTTGAGCAGTGTTTTGTAGTTTTCATTGTAAAGGTCTTTCACGTCTCTGGTTAGGAAGATGCCAATGTAGTTCATTTTTTTTGTGTGTGGCTACTGTGAAAGGAATTGTGCTTTTTATTTGGGTTTCTGTTTGCTTATTATTGGTGTATAGAAATGTGATTGTCTTTTGCATTTTTATTTTATACCCTGAGATTTTGCCAAAGTCCTTTGTTAGTGCAAGAAGGTTTGTGACAGATTCTTCTGAGTTTTTGAGGTATAAAATCATGTCATCTGCAAAGAGGGATAGCGTGATTTCCTCTTTTCCTATTTGGATACCCCTGATCACCTTCTCATCTCTGGTTGCTCTAGCTAGAATCTCCAAATCTATGTTGAACGGGAGGGGTGAGAGTGGGCATCTTTGTCTTGTTCCAGTTTTCAGGGGAAATTGTTCCAATCTCTGTTTAGCAGTATACTGGCTGTGGGTTTCTTATAGATGGCTCTTACTATTTTGAGTTATGTTCCATCTATGCCTAGATGTTCAAGGGTTTTAATCAAGAAGTGGTACTCGATTGTATCAAAAGCTTTTTCTGCATCTAATGATATAATCATGTGGTTTTTGTTTTTACGTCTGTTGATGTATTTAATTGTGTTTATGGTTTTACAAATGTTGAACCAGCCTTGCATCCTGGGGATAAAGCCTATTTGGTTGTGGTGAATGATTTTGATATGTGTTGTTGAATCCAGTTTGCTAGAATCTTTTTGAGGATTTTAGCATCAAAACATAAACAACCAAGAATAGCCAGACCAATCTTCAGCAAAAATTTAAAATAAAAAAAAAAGCAGGAGGTGTCACACTACCAGAATTTAAACTTTACTATAAAGCTACAATAATCAAAACAGCCTGGTACTGGTACAAAAACAGGCATAAAGACCAATGGAATAGAATTTAGATTCCAGAAGCAAAACCTCAATTTCTCAACCAAATCATCTTTGACAAAGCCTCCACGACCAACCACTGGAAAGAGGAGAACCTATTCAGTAAATGGTGCTGGGAAAACTGACCACATGCAGAAGATTGAAACAGGACTCCTACCTATCCCCATACATAAAATTAACTCTAAATGGATCAGAGACCTAAATGTGAAACATCAAACTATAAGAACCTTAAAAAATGCAGGAGACACTCTTATGGAAATTGGAACTGGCAACCAATTCCTGATCAAAAAACTCCAAGTGCCCATGCCATGAGAGATAAGATAGACAAGTGTGACCTCATCAAACTGACTAGCTTCTGCAAAGCCAGAGACCTTCAAGAGAGCAGGGAAACAGCCCACAGACTGGGAGAAAATATTTGCAACTCTATGTCTGATAAAAGCCTAACATCTAGGATCTATAAGGAACTCAAACTTGCTGAAAAGGAAAAAAACAAACAGCCCCATTACAAAGTAGGCAAAAGATATGAATAGACAGTTCTCAAAAGAAGACATATGAGGAGCCAACTGATACATGAAAAAGTGCTCAGCCTCACTAGTCATCAAAGAAATGCAAATTAAAACTACACTGAGGTACCACCTAACTCCAGTCAGAATGGCCATCATCAGTAACTCAAAAAATAACAAATGCTGGAGAGGATGTGGTAAAAGGGAACTCTTCTACACTGGTGGTGGGAGTGTAAACTAGTACAGCCTCTGTGGAAAACAGTGTGGCAATTCCTAAAAGTACTAAAAATCGACCTTCTATATGACCCCACAATTCCCCTACTGGGAATACTTCCAGAAAAACTCAAATCACTCTATAAAAAAAGATACCTGCACACGTATGTTTATTGCAGCATTGTTCACAATAGCAAGAACATGGAACCAACCATGCTGCCCATCAAAAGCAGACTGGATAAAAAAATGGGGTACATATACACAATGGAATATTATACAGCCATAAAGAAGAACAAAACCATGAAACTTCGCAGCAACCTGG
>CAUYQG010061049.1:0-26149 GCA_963574415.1 Tarsius wallacei | reverse complement strand
GGCAAAACATATGAATAGACAGTCTCAGAAGAAGACGTTGAGCAGCCAACAGATACATGAAAAAATGTTCAGCCTCACGAGTCATCAAAAAAATGCTAATTAAAACTATACTGAGATACCACCTAACTCCAGTCAGAATTTCCATCATCAATAACTCAAAAAACAATGCTGGAGAGGATGTGGCAAGTGTATAAGGGACCACTTATACACTGTTGTTGGGAGTGTATACTAGTGCTGCCTCTGGGGAAAACTGTGTGGCGATTCCTAAAAGTTCTAAAAATATAAACTCTAATTGCCGCTTTAGTCCAGGAGTTGTAGGGGCCAGAGAATACCTGCTAGTAGCGTGGTATACTGGAAAAATAACAGAAGTTGTGTTTCTGCTTGACTGGCTAAGCTGTGTAATCTTGAGCCAGTCACTCCCTTTCTCTGATTCTCATCTTCTTCATAAATAAAGGTAATGAAGGGCTTAGCACACATATAATAATCAATAAAGTTAAAATGGGATAACTCTACTACCTAACTTATAAAGTTATTTTAAGAAAGCACTTGGCACATAGTAGGTGAGCCATAAACACGTTTCCTTCATTTTCTTTACTTTGTCACTCACACTAGATCTCAGAAAATAAAACAAAAATCTCAATGCCTGATGACTTGAGAGCACATATGCTCGTTTATTTTTGGGAAAACACCCTTCAAAGGTTACAAATTTATCATTGTCAAAAGAAGAAAACACTTCTGAAAACATAGTATCAACCTACCATCTGCTTCAGGTTCTCTTTTGTATGGGGGTATAGAAATACAGAGTGGAGATCTACCTGGCAATATACCTTCGTCAAAACAATATCTTGTTGCTTCAGAATCTGCTTTGGGTTAATGCTCCCTACCCACAAACACTGTAGCACACAACCACAGGACCTCAAAGGAATGAAATGCTAATAACACTGGAGCAAATACTCTTTAATATATATTAAAATAACTTGATAATCTCTTTTGGCTAGTATTGATTGGTAAAAGGATATTCCATGGTGGCTATTAAAAGTCAGTGTGACATAAGAAATTGTAAAAATACCAGATGACTTCATTGAAATAGATGTGACTTCCCAAAGATAATTATGACTGCCTTCCTTTTATTGCACTAGGAAAGTAACAGCTATTGCTTTTGTTGTGCCTGCTGGACCATACCATCCCTCCCAACCACAGAACCAGTAGTTAGACATGCTAAAATTAACATAAAGGACTTTGGTTTCATAGCCAGAGTGATTTGTGTTTAAATTGTTGATATGGCACTTATTCTCTGGATGGATTTGAGCAAGCCATTTTCTCTCTCTCAGGTTCAGTTTTTTAATCTCTCAGACGGGAATAATAATAGTACCTAATTAACACAAGTATTTTGAAAACTTAATGAGAATACGTTATATAAAACTTCTAGTACCATACTTCACATCAATTAGGCACGCTGATATTAATTCCCTCTTGCCTTGCTCACTAGAGCATCTACCTTATTACAGAGAATGAATTTTAGCTGCAGTTGTGAACATTCCCAGTGTGCAGTTGATCAGACCCTAAAGTACTGCAGCATGCTCAGTTTCAAAATGGTTCAGGCCTGCATTATTATTTAGATTCACTAAACCAGGGTTCAGAAAACTGGCCAATTGAACCATATCCAGTCTGAGGTCTGTTTTGATATGGCCTATAAGCTACACATAGTTTTGACATATTAAAGGGTTATAAGGAGAAGAAAAAAAGGATGAAGGAAAAGTAAAATAGACAATATGTGGCCTACAAAGCCTAAAAATACTTACTATCTGGCCCTTGACCCAAAAAATTGCTGAAATCTGCACTAGTCTCTAGTATAGTGGGAAAAGCACATATAGTGGATAGTCCGTGGGAGTTACTTTTTAAAATTTGCTCTTTCTTTTTTATTTTTCTTCTTCTTGTAACAGATTTTCCCCCAAACTATATGCCATGTGCTCAAGGCCTAGCCAAATAAAACACCCTACTTCCTCTGGTGGCCATAATTGGTCCAATTCAAGCAGGGCCAATCTGAGTCCTTCACTGAGATATGTGGATTTTAGGAAATAGAAGCTTTTTTCCATTGAAGTTGCCCTAATGAGGCTCCTGGACAAAACCTATCTGAAGTAAGAGAGCAGGAAAGAAACTAGCCTTAAGAGAAGCAAAGATGAGAGATAGGCAGAGAGAAACGTCCTAGCAGCTTTGTGTCTCTGGTTCTAGTCACCAAACTCTTGGTTCCTGCAGCTCTTAGTTCAAATTCCATCAGTTACCCTAGTACTTCATAGATTATTTCAGCAATTTCTTCCTAGAATAAAGCCAATAAATGCCTTTTTGTTTAGTTGGTCTTGCCCAAATTAGACTGAGTTGATTTTCTGTCATATATAACCAAAAGCATACTGCTAGAATAGAACACAGGTTTGAGATTCAGTATACCTTGAGTCAAATCAATATTCTATTTTCTAACTACATGGCCTTTGGCAATTTGCATCATGTCATCAGGGCCTCAGTTTTCTCCTCTGTAAACTGGGATAATAAAAATATCTACATAGTAGAATTATTGTGAAATGTAGATAATATAGACGTATTAAAATAAGATTAACAGTGCAGGGTGCAATAGGTGTTCAGAAAATGTGAGTTTCCTTTCCCAAAGTCAGGATCTAACAAGTCAGCTGACCTGTAAATAGGGCAAACCTCTACAATTTCTAGCATCTCAGACACTTTTGGATGACTTCTGAGAATAATAAACTTGCCAGACCTCTACCTTACATATCAGACCCTGGATTCACCAGCTAATATGGCAGGGGTGGTTTAGCAGTTTGAGTTTAACAAGCCCTGAAACACTTTTGATCCTTCTTAAACCAAGCCAGTGTCCTCTTGCCTCACCAATCCACCCTCCTAAAGTACACTCTGTAAATCTCCCATGCTTTCAAATCAGTGAAATAAGTTTGCTCAAATCTCTTCTCTGTGAATGGGATGAAAAGACGCTATGGCCTCCCCACATGGAGAAAAAAGCAAGATAAAAAACTTCTTCAAGCAAGGAGATTAATTAGCTGCAAGAATCAATTCTATTAGTCTTAAGAGAATGCTAGATGGAAAAAGAATAAGCAGGAGGCCTCAAGTTTTACACTTTCACTGATGTAGCTCGTATACATCAGACGGGAGTTACCATTTGGTGAGGTGGGATCATGGAAACATTTTACATTGGACTGCCGGGCTGAAACCTGAGAGTAGAACCCATGTAGCCTGTGAAAGGAGAATGTGTAAAATGCTTGTAAGGGACAAGCTAACCCAGGCTCAAACTTCTTCTCAAAAGTAGATGGGTTACCCTACACAGAAAACAAGATCAAGAACAGTAGTCCTTTCACCCTCCCCTCACCTACACTGGGGAGAAAATCAACCTATAAGTGTCTAACCGGGCCCTGCATCTCCACTAGCCATGTAAGGGGCAAGGAGAGATAGTGATCAACTCAAAGGCAAGGCTCTCTACTTGTCAAGTTGCATGAGGCTTGTGACTTTTTAACTGAGCTTGAAGCAGAAAATATGGGATTCCAAAGTATGCTTATCAAGTAAGGGTTATCTAACAGCTCAAAGATAAACCAGGCTCCCCTAGGATATATCTCATTGATTAAGTTATCATGTTATTGGATTGACATAGAAAACAAAGCAGTAAGAACATTGCAAGAGAGAAAAATACAGACCAATCTTTCATGAACATAGATACCAAAATATTAAGTAAAACATTACCAAATATAATCCAACTTTACATAAAGGAAAATGTATCACAAGCGAGTGGGGTTTGTTCTATGAATACAAGGGTGGTTTAACATTTTAAATCATCAAAATAAAAAAGAGAAAATTATATGACCATCCTAAGAGATGCAGATAAGCATTCTTAAAGTATTCAACACCCATACATGATAAGAAACTCTTAGCAGAGTAGGTATAAAAAGGAACATTCTTAATTTGATAAAGAATACCTATAGAAATCTACAGCAAACATCAAATTTAGTAGTAAAGTGTTGAAAACCTTCCTCCTGAGATCAGGAATAAGTAAATACTGCCTGCTATCACCATTTCTATGCAACATTATACTTAAGTTCTAGCCAGTGCAATAAAATAAAAAAAAAGAAAAAGCATAAAAATTAAAAAGGAAAATATAAAGCTATTATTGTTCTCAGATGACATATTTGTGTATTTATAAAATCCAAGAGTTTACAAATTATTATAATTAATATTTTTTACAATGTCAGTATAAAAAAGTCGGTTATATTTCTACATACCAGCAATATATAGAAATTTAAATTGATTTAAGATACTTTGATATTAGCATAAAAACTATCAAATACCCAGGAGCAATCTAATGAAAGAATTACAAGACTCTACACAAAAAGTGATAAAAACATGATGGAAATTAAATAAGACCTAAGTAAATGGAGTGGTATGCCATGTTCATGGATTGAAAGACTCAACATTATTACAATATAATTTCTCTTTAAATTAGCATATAGATTCAACACAATCCCAAGCAACAGTGTTTTTGGTCAAAACTGTCAACCTCATTCTAAAAAATCATATAGAATTTCAAAGCACCAGAAATTACCAAGGCAATCTTGAGGAATAACAAAGCTATAGATTTAAACTACCAGATTTCATGACTTATCCTAAAGCTATAATAAATAAGGCCGTTTAGTACTGGCGAAAAGATAAACAAACTGACCAATATAGCATAATATAAAAACATAAACAGATCCAAATATACATAGTCAACTAATTTGCGTTAAAGGTGACAATGAAGAAATAATGGTTATTTCAATAAATTGTGCTATGCCAATTGGATTGCCATATGAGGAAAACTGTATCTTAACCTTTATGACACCATACCTGGAAATCAATTCAGGACATATTGGGAGAACTAAATGTAAAGGGTAAAACAATAAAACATTTACAGAAAAATGTAAAATATTTCTATGACGTTGGAGTAGCCAAGATTCCTAAAGCAGAACACAAAGCCTCATTTTTTAAAAAAAATTTATGATCCTTGTTTTATTATGTGGCTCAACTGGTTTTTTGTTTTGTTTTGTTTTAATATGAAGATGTGGGGTTAGGTATACAAATGCTGGTCATGCAGTTACCCTTGTTGATGAGGTATGCACCTACCCCTACCCAGCAGTTTCCCTCAACTGCCAATCCCAACCCCCTCCCCTGAAAGTTTCCTACTACTGCCAATCCCTTTTTTATAGTATTATAATTGTTCGAGGTTCAATTATGAGTGAGAACATATGGTACTCTGTTCTTTGTTTCTAATATAAATCACTGAGTATGATCGACTCTAAATCCATCCAGGTTGCAGCAAAGTCCATGTGTTTGTCCTTCTTTATTGTTGTATAATTAACTTAATATTCTTTACATTAGATTATCAAAAAGCCCTAAGAGCATTTAGGTGCTTTTCTTGAACTCTATGATGTTTTGCTTGAAGAGTTGTGCCAAAAGAAATGAGTTTGGAGTCAGAAGATTTGGCCTTACAACATGGGTATGTTAGTTATCACTTTTACAACCTCAAAAAGTCATTTCATTTTCTTTGCTACAATATAATGAAAATATCACATGCTCTCCTACCAGGGATTCTATCATAATAAAATGTTAAACAAATGATAATTAAGCCTGAATTGTTTTACTGATATTCTAGGATTACTCTACTGGTGAAAATGAATTTTACCCCAACCCAATGTCAATAATTCTCTCTCTGAATCTTTGTTTGCATGTCTGTTTTCTCCTCTGAAGACCTCAAGATGGTTTGGGTCTTGAACAAATAATCCTAAGTAAATCTTGCCCATGCAAACTGGGAGGTTAGGTTCCCTTTCCCTCTGCCTCTATGTTTATGAAAACCCAAACAGAACAGAGATGGAGATAGAGTTGTTCAAAATCATATTTAGGACAGGACATGGTGGCTCACACCTGTAATCCCAGCATTTTGGGAGGCTGAGGTGAGGGGACTGACTGAGCCCAGGGGGTAGAGACCAGCCTGGGCAACTTGGAGAGACCTCATCTCTACAATTAAAAAAAAAAGAAAAAAGAAAAAAAACTAGCTGGGTGTGGTGGTGCACACTTGTAGTCCCAGCTACTTGGAAGGCTGAGGCAGAAGGATCACTTGAGTCCAGCGGGTTGAGGCGCTGTGGTGGCCATGAGTGTGCCACTCCAGCCTGGGGGACAGAAACAAAACAAAACAAAAAACAAACAAAAAAGCTCCACCATATTTAGTAATACTGTATGAGAAAAGCAATTAAAAGGATTCATGGAGGAAATTCATGAGTTTTCAAAATCCATTTTTGTCTATATTTGGCCACCTTTCATCTGGAGATAATTACTTACCTTTCCTCTGGTTGCTTACCTGCATTTGCATGTAAGCAGAGCAAATGCCATTAGGGCATATTCATATCTCTACTGTAACAGATTGCACTCCAAAGCTATGGTCAGAGCCTGAGAAGGTCTGAATGATTCCAATCATTTGAAGTTCTTGGTATTTAAAAATGAATGCCAAAACAGACACAAGAAAAGTTGGGCACAGTTTTAAAGTACATATTTGACAAATATTCATAGCACTCAGAAAAACAGAAAACAATGTAATTACAAGGTCTTCTCTTTATTTTCTGTGTCTTAAGTATTATCTTTCCTAACTTTTTAAAAATGGTTCCAAAGCTTTGCCCTTTTATCCTCTGTGTTCTGGTGAGGAGGAGCAGAAGATTCGCCAGCTGCTCAAGAGCCTTTGGCCGGAGAGGACTGAGAGGAAAAGGGAAAATCTGAACACATAATCTGTTACAAATCAGTTGATTGCATGGGCATGATTTATTTCCTTGTTTACGTGTTCATAACTAACATACGTAGCTATTTAATATTCTTAAGAAAATTGTTGATCTTGAATTTGATTCAAGTCAAAGGAGTGGAATAAAGCATCAAATAAAAAGAAGGGCTGTTTAGTCCACAGGTAAGCAAACTTTCTCTGTAAAGGCACAGACAATAAATATTTTAAGCTTTGCAGGTAAGTACTCAGCTCTGCTTTTGTGGCCTGAGAGCAACCAGATATGACATGTAAAAGAATGGGTGAGACTGTGTTCCAATACAATTGTATTAATAAAAATTTGAATTTTCTATAATTTTCACATGACACAAAATATTATTCTTTTGATCTTTTTTTTCTCTTTCATTTAAAAATGTGTAAAAATCATTCTTAACTCAGGGCTGTATAAGTCATGTGGTAGGCCAGTTGTGGCCTACTGGTCACAGTTTTTTGCCCAGCCCTGTTTAGGGTGGCTAGTCTAATTTAACTAGAAGTTGCAAAAAAAAGTGACGAAGGCTTACCTATGTTTCCAACTGAAAAACTTCAGATGTTTTAGGCTTATTCAAAGCTTTTTTTAAAAGCATTAAGTAAACTTAGTCTACTAATACAAGTCATTCTTAATTTTTTTTATTTTGTCAATTAATTTGAAAAACTTTCAATGTATTAATTTCAACTGCAAAAGTTATCAAGGCAAACTCTTCTTGACTCTATGCCAAGCTCAACAAGTTATTTAAATGTATGCACCCAAAACCTCTAAAGCTTCCTGTGTCTGCTAAACTAACAGAAAGCCACAGTCTGATGGAGGTAAAAATGGGGAACTGGAGGAAAAGTAGAAGGAAAGAAATGGCTTCTGGCCTATGTTATTTTGCCAAAAGATTCAGAAGTGTACATGCTTACCATTCTGTCTCCAAGCTGAAGTATTTCAGCACAATATTTTCAAATAATTTTATTATTCTTAGAAACAACTCTACTCCTTATCCCACTGATCAAACTTTATTTTTATTGCTGCTATCATTTTCAGCATTCTCTTAAAGCTCTATCTTAATGACCACCAAACAATTTCATTTTTCCTGTAAAGTTAAGTTTGTTTAAAGTCACTGGGGCAACTTTAATCTGATGTGGCTTATGAGGTCTCTTTGAAAGTGTGTTGTTCCTGCATCTGATAGTCCACTTATTACAGCAATTATTTGTGGTTGATGCCTTGTCAAAAGAGTGCCCAACCCTACTACTTAAAACAAGATGAACAGTTTATAGTGAAAGTTTCACTGCGGAAATAAGTCCCTAGTTAACTGTAAAACATCTACAACCAACAACAGCAACAACAACAACAACAAGGACTAGTCGGTTTGCTCACCAGAGCTAACAGCTACTACGTTGTCATAAAAGTTGGAAGTACCCTAATACACCACTCTAGTGTTAAGTTGGTTAATGCTAACTCTCCAGAAAGAAAAGCCCTCATTTGTAACATTTACTGATTTTCACAGCGTGAATATTCTTACGATGGCCTATTTCTAGTGATCATGTGACATCTCTGAAAGCAGAATGGGAAGAGATGAACACTATTGGCTTTTTAAAGCTGTTGTGAGCTGGCTTCACCATTTCACTGCTTAGTACTAAGAGATTGCACCAATTTTCTGCTGATAGCTAAAAGAGAATATGATAATCAAAACTCCTTCCTTTGTTTACTTTCTGCAATATTGTATATTTCTACAATAAAATAAAGTCCTCTAGTAACTAAAAGATTACAAAATGTTGAATTTAAAACACATCTTCTTCAGAATAACTTACAAATAAAGGTCTTGATGCTAGTAAAATTTAGAGTTGTTATATGTAATGAGAGGTGTACCTAGCAGAGAAATAATCACTTACAAATGTCAGTGAAAGCTAATTTTTAAAGCAGAAACTTTCATTATAATATTTTATATTTTCTAACAAATCATGGTAATTCAAGTATAATTTAGAAATGCATTTATTTTATGTGTGACTTTTAAATTCTTTTTTATTTTTCCAGTGTTAACTTTTGCAGTACACTATGGCTTTTGTGAATGCAAATCTGATTGATTGCAAGTATTCATGTCATCTAAAGGGGGCAAGAACACCAGGTTATTCTATTAGTATTGATTTGCAACACGAGTGGTAGATGTTTGTGGCAAAAGAGAAGAAATCTGTGGCTTACTTGCAGAACTGAGTCCCTAAAGCTTTTCTGGTTCAATGAACAGGACTTTTACGCTTATAAGACATCTGTAGTTTATCTTGCTTGTCCGCGTTAGGGCAAAAATGCTTTAATTGTTTTACATTCAAATTGAGGGTATCAGCATGACATTTTACTTAACCTAGATATAAGATCAAAATGTAGATTGCCAGTGGATTTGAGGTGTACATCCCAAAAGTTAAATTGCTTATATAAGAAGGAGCCATGCCTACCAGGGACTGAGACTACACTTGGTAGTGCAACAATTCATCCAACCTTAGTTATTTGTTTTTGTTTTTGTTTGAGCTGGAGTCTCACACTTTGTTGCCCAGGCTGGAGTGCAGTGGCACCCTCACGGCCACCGCAGCCGTGACCTGCTGGGCTTAGGCAATCCTTCTGCCTCAGCCTTCCAAGTAGCTGGAACTACAGACACATACCACCACGCCCGGCTAGTTTTTTTGTGACTTATTGTAGAGATGAGGTCTCATCAAGTTGTCCAGACTGGTCTCAAACCCCTGGGCTCAGGCAATCCTCTCACCTCGGTCTCCCAAAGTGCTGGGATGACAGGCTGAGCCATCGCGCCTGGCCTAGTTATTTGCTATTCGGACTCAATTTCTGGTTCTACAGAGCTGCAGAGGACATCAGTGCAGGTTGTTTGTTTAATGATAGATTTTCAGAAACAAAAGAAGGCAGCAACAATATTGAAATTTACCTTTGAGGGAAGATACCAAATTTTATGACATTAATTTATTGTGATGGTTATTTGGAATGACCGTAGATACTTTATGATTTTATTGTGAAGGCATCAAGATGCTAGTCAGGCAATGTTCTCTACTATGATTTCACAGAAAGGAAGGCAGTGAAACAATCTTGTGAGGCAAAGGAGCCTGAAAATCTGGCAAAGATTTTAAAAACATGTTTAAAAAAAATCAAGGAGTCAGTGGAATAGAAAGTTTGAAGAAGGAAGTAGCTAAACACAAAAAAGTATTGGTTCTGACAAAGAAAAATCTTTTAAGACCTTGGAAACAGATTAAGAACTAACAGTAGTTTATGGCATGTTGATGGGATCTATTTAGCAGTGGGTTTGGTAATCAAGGCAGTGTGTACCACTAACTGGCAGTCTAGTTCAAGGAAGAGAAATAGGGAGTGTGACCACAAAGGGACTATTTATTTAAGTGAAATTAGAACGGAGAGTCAAGATCCCTAGCTGAGGGAGAGGCCACTGGGTGAGAAGAGGGAACGGAGGTGATACTAGACGAGAAGAGCCATCAGGACTGGATGAAACCTTATAGGGAAGCATGCTAATGTCCTTGGGGTGAATGTGAACAGCACTGGAGGCTGGGATGGAAAGGAGAATGAGAAAGCAGAGGTGGTGTCACAGAATAGAAGCTGATAGGGATATACCAACTTCCCCCTTAGATGTTTATATTTGTTAGTAGATCAACTACTATGGAATACTACGGAAGTAAAATGCCTTCCTAGGACATGAGGAACTCTCTCAAGCAATTTTAAAACTGCTTCACTAGAAATGCAAGTCTATGTCTAGTTAGTCTTTTCAGATCCCGCACAACAGGGTCCTCAGAGAACACAATCTGAAAGGAGCCAGAGAGACTTCCCAGAGCCAGAGAGACTTATTCTACAAATCAGGAAACTGTGGTGCCCAGAAGGTCAGCTGGACAGTAATTATTTGGTCCTATGTATGATTGACAGAATAACTCCCCTCAAAGATGACTGTGTCCTAATCCCAAGAACATCTGACTATGTTCTTGGGATAGTTTGCATGGTAAAAGGAACTTTATAGATGTGGTATTCAGATGTATCAAATCTAATCACATTAAGTTTTTCAAAGAACTGATCAGAGTGATTCAAGAAGGAGAAGGCAAGAAGGACTCAAAGTAAAAACGGGAAACCTCTAGAAGCTGGGGACAGTCCTTTGCCTTACTCCTGCAAAAACTGAATTAGATCAATGACCCTTCTCCCCCTGAGCCTGTAGTGAGGAATGCAGTCTTGCTGACACCCAGATTTTAGCTCAGTGAGACCTCGACCAGTAATAGTTTTTAACTACTTAACTAAGATATTAAACATGTTATTTTAAGCTATTACTTAGTTTGTGGTAATTTGTATAACTGCAATACAGAACTCATACACTCTATGACCCTAAATTATCTATGAGTGTTATCTTTAATAAATGTCAAAAATAGGAGTCCATGTATATAAAATTGTAGGAGAATGAATGACTTGGAGACTCCTTCCCCAACCCCAGGTGACTGGAAAACTTTGCAGCTTTCAGTGACTGTTCTTTTCCTATAAACTAAGAGCTCTGGAGATGAGTTATGCTTAGCAAGTAGCTTGTGTATTTTCGTTTTACCGTCTGGTAACACTGTGCTCTGTTGGTTCCACTCAGGTTTCTGCTAGGTAGCATGCTTGATGCTGGCCTCCAGTAAGACTACACTAGCTATGTAATCATAATTGCAATATCCTGTGAAAAGTGCTATAAGGGGAGGGTATTGCAAGTCCAACTTGAGAGAAAGCAACCAGCTCACCCGAAAGACAGTGGGAAAAGGAGACAGAGGTGCTTCTTGGGATTTAAGTAGTGAATAAGTGTTTGAAATTTGTGGCCTGGTGCAGTGGCTCAAGCCTGTAATCCCAAGATTTTGGGAGGCCAAAGCCAGAGGATTGCCTGAGTCCAGGGGTTCGAGACCAGCCTGGGCAACTTGGCGAGACCTCGTCTCTACAGAAAAAAAAAAAAAAATTAGCTGGGCATGGTTGTACCCACCTGTTGTTCCAGCTACTTAGAAGGATAAGGCTGAAGGACCGCCAGAGCCCAGCAGGTTGAGGCTGTGCTGGCCGTGAGCATGCCACTGCACTCCAGTCTGTGACAGAGTGAGACTTTGACTCAAAAAAAAAAGTTGGACAAACTGGTGATACATTTCAGGCAGAAGTAATAGCATGAGAAAGCATGTAAAGGTGAATGGGAATAAAGGATGTGAGTAGCAGGAGGCCAAAGGTGTTGTAAGATAAGTATTCAAGGTCCACATTATCCAAGACTTGCTATGACATAAAAAGGAGTTGGGGATTATAAATTCTGGCAAGCTACTACAGAATTTTAAGCAGAGGAAAACAAAATTGTATTTACGCTTCTGGGACAGCATGTGGAGGACAAATGGAGGTGGGTTAAGCAGGAAGTAAAGAAGAGGTTAGGAACGGATACAATAACAATTATGCAAAAATTAATTAGGGTCTAAGTCAAAGTGATAGACATAAGGTGAAGATCTGAAAGTACTTAGGATGTGCAGGATTTGACAACCTTTTGAGTGAAGGGTGGTTAAGGAAAACACCAAGGATCACCATTAATCATCATAGTCATCAGCATAATTTTTTGTTGGGCCTTAATGCATGCATGCCACTATGTTAAGCGTTTTACTTGGATTGCATCATGTGACCTGCATGATCATACTATAATAAAGTTATCTTTGCTACATTTGTCTTATTGATGACAAAACGGAGACTTCAAAAGGTAAAATAACTTTCCCAAAGTCACAATGTTAGTATTAGAGCTGAAATCCAAACTCTGGCAATTGACCTCAAAACCCACTTACTTTAAAAGCTATGCTCTTAACACTATGCCATTGCCTTTCATGGGTGACAGCTAGGTTTCTGGCATGAGTGATTGGGTGGATGAGTACCTTTAATTAGAAAAGTCAAAAAAGAGATTCTAAGATTAGTTAGAGTTGGAAATGTGTTTGATTTGAGGCGTTTTGGGTTTGAGGAGCCTAGGAGAAAGCGCCTGGTTTTCTGGGTCTAATTTCTCAGAGAGGTGTGTGTGGATAGGAGATACCAGTTTTCTGTCTGATTCTCATGCTGGCTTAAAAGTCAATATAACTAGGAGATAAGCAAGAGACTGGGGCCCAGAAAATGCATAGTTTTAATATAGATTAATTTCAGAGATTAAAAAAAGGGGAAAAATGCTCCCCCAAGTCTCCAAGGTAGTACAATATTGCCACCTACTGCAATGGCTGTCAAGGGCAATACATCTTCCAAGTGGGTTTAAAATCCATGTGGTTGTGTTGGTATCTCTCTGGCGCCTCTCACATCCCCTTCCCCTCCGCCTGCTGCAGGCAGCTTCCTCTGTTCCCTCGCATTTTCCTGCCCAGTGGCTCCTGAGCTACAACTGGGATACAGAACTGGGTAAAAGCGCCATAAATGTCTGGCAAATGATAACCATGGCAATGGTCCAGTCTGTTGTGTTAAAAATGTTACTTCAGTGTAATCTCGAATTCCTCCTTTCTTAACTGCCATTTTTTGTTGTTGTTGTTTACTTTGTCTTTTCCTGGTTCTTTTTTTTTTTTTTTTTTTTTTAATTTTTTTTTTGAGTTTGAGTGTCACTCTGTCGCCCAGACTGGAGTGCAGTGGCCGCTCCCGGCCACCGCAGCCTCGACCTGCTGGGCTCCGGCGATCCTTCCGCCTCAGCCTTCCAAGTAGCTGGAACTACAGGCGCGCGCTACCACGCCCGGCTAATTTTTGGTTTAAGTATTTTAAATGCATTAATGTTTAATTCTCATTACAGTCATACATAGAGATTATTGTTACTTTCACCTCACATGAAAGGACATACAAAAAAGTCTATTAGTCCAAAGTTCAATTGTGGAAGTTTATGGGCCACTCTTCAAACCCAGTCTGTCCTCACCTCTGGTTTTATGCTCTCAACCATTATGTTATCTGCCTAGGTTACAAGAATTCTTAGTATTAGAAGACTTTTTTTCCCCCTTTACTTTAGTGTCACTCCTTATTAATACAGTGACTTTAGAAAAGTTACTTAACACTTTGTTTCTTAAAAAAAAAAAAGAATTCAGGCATACCTAATTTTATTGGACTAAGCTTTATTGTACTCCGTACAAATTATCTTTTTCTTTTACAAACTGAAGGTTTGTAGGAATCTTTAATTAAGCAAATCTGATAGCAACATTATCCCACAGCAAGTGCTCACTTCACGTGTGTGTGTCACATTTCATTAATATCTCAAACTTTTATTATCATTATATGTGTTATGGTGATCTGTGATAAGTGATCTCTGATATAAATAATTGTAGTTGCTTTGGGGTGCCACAAGTCATGCCCATATAAGACAGCATACTTAATAGACAAGGTTGTGTGTGTCCTGTTTGTTCAGCTAACTGGTCATTCTTCATCTTTCTCCCTCTACTAAGACTTGCCTATTCCCTGAGATATTATAGTATTGAAGTTAAGCCAGTTAATAATCCTACAATGACCTCCATGTATTCAAGTGAAAGGAAAAGTCACACATCTCTCTCTTTCATTTAAAAGCTAGAGATAATTAAGCCTCCTGAGGAAGAAATATCAAAAGCCTGTATAGACCAAAAGCTATACCCCTTGCACCAAACAGCCAAATAGTGAATGCAAACAAAAAGTTCTGGAAAGAAATTAGTTCTCCTAAAAACACATGAATGATAAGAAAGCAAAACTGACTTATGACTGATATGGAGAAAGTTTAAGTGGTCCGGGTAGAAGACCAAACCAGCCACAACATTCTCTTAAAACCAAAGATTAAGATCAACACTCCCTGAAACAAAGACTAATGCAGAACAAGACTCTAACTCTCTTCAGTTATCTGAAGACTGAGAGAGGTAACACTGAAGAAGAAAAGTTGCAATCTAGTAGAGGTTGGTTCATAAGGTTGAAGGCAAAATGACATGGATTTCCTTCACCCAGGCCAGCTCTGGCATGTCTCCCTTTCTTTTCTCCCTTCTTTCTCTAATAAACTTTGCAAGAAAAACAAAGTGAATCTCCATAACATCCAAGTGAAAAGTGAAACAACCAGTGTTGAGGTAGTAATTGCAGCAAGTTATTCAGACGACCTAGCTAAGATCATTGATGAAAGTGACTACACTAAACAGATTTTCTATGTAGATTAAACAGTTTTTTATTGTAAGAAGATACCATCTAGGACTTTTGTAGCTACAGCAGTCAATTTCCAGATTCAAAACTTTCTTATTAGAGACCGGTACTGTTGGTGATTTTTAGTTGAAGCCAACCATTCCAAAAATCCAGGAACCCAGAAGAATCATGCTAAATCTACTCTGCTTATGCTCTATAAAAGAAACAACAAAGCCTGGATTACAGCACATCTATTTTTTTAAATACACTGTTGAGATCTACTACTCAGAAAAACAAAATTTCCTTCAAAATAATAATGCTCACTGAAAATGACCTGACCCACCAATAACTCTGATGGAGATATCCAAGAAGATTCGTTTTCATTCCTGCTAACACAACATCCATTCTGCAGCCCACAGATCAAAGAGTAATTTGAACTTTCAAGTCTTATTGTTTTAAAAATATGTTTTATCAGGTTATGGCTGCCATAGATAGTAGTTGCTCTAATGAATTTGGGCAAAGTATATTGAAAACCTTCTGGAAAAGATTTACCATTCTAGAGGCCATTAAAACCATGTGTGTTTCATAGGGGGAGTTGAAAATATCCATGTTAATAGAATAAGAGTGGATTTCAACTCTTATGGATGACTGAAAGGCTCACTTCAGTGGAGGAAGTAAATACAGATGTAGAAATAGCAAGATCATTAGAATTAGAGGTGGAGACTGAAGATGTGACTGAATTGCTGTAATCTCATGATAAAACCTCAATGGATGAGGAGCTGACTACTATAAATGGGCAAAGAAAGCTTTTTCTGGAAATGAAATCTACTCCTGGTAAAGATACTGTGAACATTCTTGAAATGACAACAAAAGATTTAGATTATTCCATAAACTTTGTTGATACAGCAGTGTGGGAGTTTAAGAAGATGGACTCCAATGTTGCAATAATTCTACTGTGGGTAAAAAAAGCTATCAAACAGGATAGCTTGTTACAGAAAAATCTTTCGCAAAAGGGAGAGTCAATTGACAGGGTAAAATTTACTGTCATCTAATTATAAGGAATTGCCGTAGCCGCCTCAACCTGGATCAATCATGACCGTCGTCAGTCAGCAGTTATCAATATCAAGGCAACAGCTTTCACCATCCAAATAATTACAGTTCACCAAAGTTCAGATGATTGCTAGAATTTTTATCAATAAATTATTTTTAATTTTGTATGTACTTTTTAAAAACATAGTGCTATTACACACCTAAAATACTACGGTAGTGTGTAAACATAACTTCTGTATGCACTGAGAAACCCCCCAAAATTATATGACTTGCTTTATTGAGATATTCATTTTTATATGGTATTCACTTTATAGTCATCTGAAACCAAACCTTCAATATCTCTGATATAAGCCTGTATATAATTCCTACCACAAAAAAATCAGTGAGAAAATTAAATAAGCCATTACTTAAAAGACACCTAGTTTCTTATACTATGCTAGCTTTATTGTAGGAATCCAATAAATAATTATTGAAAGAATGAAGGTCAAATTGCTATATAAACATATGCAATATATGCTTTCTTAGAAGTTTACTTCTTTGCTGTTTATTTATTGTTCATCCTATTGCCAAATTGCATATAATCAACTCTTTGGGAAAAGTGTTAAAAATGTAAATGAACTACTAGAAGAAAACATAGGAGTCAGGTTTTTGTGACCTTGGATTAGGCGAATGGTTTCTTAGATATGACAAGTAAAGCACATTAACAAAATAAAACTTGCACTTCTTTAAAATTAAAAACTTTTGTATAACAAATAATCCAATAAAGAAGGCAAAAAGACCACAGAATAGTAGAACATTTCTGTAAATCATATCCTATTAGAGACTCATCCTGAGGACATATAAAGAACCTGTACAACTTAACAATAAAAACAAAAATAACCAAATTTAGAAATTTACAAAGAATTTCAATAGATATTTCTCCAAGGAAGATCTAAAAGTAGCCAACTAAGTACATGAAATATGTTCAACATCATGAGCCTTTCGGGAAAGCAAATCAAAACTTCAATTGGACATCACTTCATACTCACAAGATGGTTAATTTTTTTAAGGCAGTCAATGATAAGTGTTTATGAGGACATAGATAAATTTAGCACTTTATGCATTACTGGTGGGAATGTAAAATAGTGAAGTCATTTTGGAAAACAATCTGGGAGTTCCTCAAAATGTTATCACAGGACCCAGCAATTCCATTTCTAGGAGCAAAGAGGGACTTGAAAATATAATGTCACATAAACACTTACACAGAAATATTTCTAGTAGTATTGTTCATAATAGCCCCAAAGGAGAAATTATCCACATACCAACAGCTAATGAATGGTTAAACACATTGTGGTATGTCCATAGGATGGAGTATTATTTGGCAATAAAAAGGAATAAAGTACTGATACATGCTACAATATGAATGAACTCTGAACTCATTTTACTAACTGAAGGAAGCCAGTTTCAAAGGGCCACAGATTATATGATGTTCTTTATATTAAATGTCCAGAGTATGACAATGCATGAAGACAAAAATGTAGGTTAGTAGTTTCCAGGAATTTGGAGGGAAGTGATTGCTAATGGATACCGGTTTTCTTTTTTTGAATTGATAAAAAATATTCTGAAGTTAAATAGCAGTGATGGTTGCAGAGTCTTGTGATTATACTAAAAAAACCACTGAACTGTACATTTTAAAAGAGTAAATTTTATGATATGTGAATTGTATTTCAATAAGTCTGTTATTAAAAATGTAAATGAGACTAGTTCTAGCTTCAATACTTATAATAACCACATCTGTAACCATGTACTTCTTCACTCAGAGTTTCAGTTTCAACTACTATGAAATGAATAGACAGAATTTATCTTTAAAAGTCTTTTCCAGCTCTGAAATTTTAGTCACAATGAAACAATATGGTTTGTCTAACTGGAAAAACTGTATAATTGTACACACACACATATAAACACACATTCACACATACATATATATTCCATACATGTAGAATTAGCTGCTTTAATTCTACCCAGTAATATTAAATTGTAAAATAGGTAATATAAAAACCTTAATTTTATGTCTTTATAAAGTTTCTCAACTGAATTAATTAATGTATCACAAAATTTTTTTGTCAGAGTATGAGAATAAAATTTAATATACTTAAACTCCTAAGTATTAAATTTGACCACATAATCATCATCCTTCAATAGAATGCAGGCGGAAAAGATCATTTCATGGGGTAAAATGTTCAACAGCTGTCAGTGGGATAAAAAGTTTCCAGTTAGGGGTAGACCAGTCAAGTGGGGCACAGACACCAACTTGACTCACTTCACTTCTGAAGAGCACCCTGTCCTCAGGGTTATTATTATGAAACAGTAACTGGTGTTACTGTAGTATACTGAAATGAGTTAAATCAGAGTTCTCAGTGACACACCCTGAGGGTCTTTTTTGCTACCTTCATGTTTACTTGCTATCTGTCCACTCATGAAAGTGAAATGTGGATAGCTCACAGAAACCGGATGAGTTGCAGTTTAGTCTCTGACTAAACTAGATGAAACTCTCATTAAAGGACAAAAATAAAAATGAATGGAGAAACAATTCAAGACATAATAGGTGTTTTTTTTTTTTCTTGAGTTGTTATGGACTATATGAGAATATCTGTTCTTTTCATGATATTCAAGTAGTAATCACTTTTAAGAGTGTTGAAGCAGTTCGCTCCCGCTGCTAGTGAGTCACATGCCTATTAAAATTGAGTGTGGTTTTTTAATTTTCACTTTTGAAGAATATAGTTGAAAATGTAGAAAGTACTAAATTGTAATACAACCATGAATTCCTCATATGCCCAAATCCTGCTTCCAGCTTCTTCAAGAATGATGGCTATTCTTAGTTCCCTAAGTATTATTTCAGAATTAGTATGCATGTACAAGGAAACACAAATATAATTTATCTTCTATCAGCCATTTTAAAATAAAAGATTATATATGATAAATACTGCTCTCATGGATCTTGCTTCATTCATGTTGAAGAACATCTTGGAGATACTTCCATATCAGTATATAGAAATATTGAACTTCTTAACAACTACATATAATCTCATTGTTTAAAACACCATAATGTTTTTAACTTTTTAGATACATCCAAAATTTGCATTTTTAAACAAAGCTACAAATGAATTCTGTGCGCATATTTTTCTGTGTGTATGCCAGCATATCTGCAAGATCAATTCCCCAAAAAAGGCATAGAACATTGTTTACATTTAAAAGCATCATGTACATGCTGAAGCACCTGTGTGGATACATAATTTCTAAGTAAACCTCTGGTTTCCCTAGGCCACATCAGCTTGGAGTAGGCCTAGTTATGATAACCAGTGCTAGTCTTTCTGGTTGACCCCTCACTCAATGTCTGGAAAAGATCAGATCTCTTCTACATGGATTGTCAGTAATTACAGATATGTTCTCTTAATTTACCATGCACCCTTTGTCACTTTCACAGACAGTAGTATTTCTCCAGTTGCTATTGACAGGTTCGTTTCCTTCACATTATGATTTGAGCTGTAGTTTCATGCTTCTGTTTTCTTCCATTTCTGACATCATCCCAAGAATTTTCATGTCACTTTGATGCTGCAACGCTATCCTAGTTATTCTATCTTATATTGGGGAGTACTTCACTTCACCTCCAGTTAATTCCATATATTCAAGTGACTTAAATAATTTTATTTTTCCTTTCTCTTGATTTTGTGTATTCAAATAGTAAACAGTATATTAGACTAGATAATCCCTTATATTATATTTTATGATTCTTGGCTGATGTCATTGCTAGATTTGGTAACAGCCTAACTTTTGCTATTATTATTTCTGTGTGGAGAGCCTGAAGATGTACACACTCACACGTGCAAACACACGCATGCGCACACACACACACGCACACAGTTTTATTATAACTGTCCTCTTAGCTGTTTTTTTCCACTTTTTCAAAAGAGTTAAAAGAGTTATTTAGAACTTAAAACTTTAAAAAATTTAAAAGATCTTTTAGCTTATAAGAACCAATAATAATTTATAGATAATGTTAATAAAGTATCCATCTCATATTATTGGTAATAATTTTAATATTGTTCTGAATTATAGAAGCATTACATGGTTATACATTACATTCAAGAATGTAGTGATTCAACTTTCTGTCATTGTGCTTAATGCTGGGATATTACAATACTAGCCGTGAAATATATAAAAATGTTTTACTTTTCTTCTTCTCCTTTCTTTATTTCTTTTAAGACAGTGTCTCATTCTATTGCCCAGGCTGGAGTGAAAATGTGCAATCAGAGCTCACTGAAGCCCCAACTTCTAGCCTCAAGGGATTCTCCAGACTCAGCCTCCAGAGTAGGTATATAGGCACACACCACAATACCTGGCTGATTTTTTTTTTCTTTTTTTTTAGAGGTGGGATATTGCTATGTTGCCCAGGCTGGTCTTGAACTCCTGGACTTAAGGAATCCTCCCTCCCCTGCCTCCCAAAGTGTTGGAATTACAGGCATGAGCCACTTCACCTGGCCTCTTTAGTTTTTGCTTTACAATGTGATTAATTCTACTTGACTAATATTTGATTTTTTAAAATCATATTTCAAATAACTACAAAAAATGGACTGCAGTTTGTTCTTCTGATAATGAGTGGTTTTCCAATGCTTCAGAAAAATGCACATAAAAGTAAAATCATTTTCATTATTGTTAGGTCAACACTACTGCATCCAGTGATAGAATCAATGATGTGTTGGACCTTTTCTTATCTTTTCTGCTCCTCAGAACTAAGTTTTAGATCTTAACCTAACCTAGAAAATAATAACAATTATAGACAATAATTTCAAGACATGTTTTTGCATTGATCATTTATAGCAATTATGACTTTTACACCTCTTAGCTGTATATACTTGCTATCTTTATTGTTAGCTATCATTTTGTATGTCAGTCTTATCTCTTTAATCAAACTCTCATATCTGGGGTCATGTATGACATATTCTTCTAGTGATATATTCCTCTAGAATATTCTTCTAGCAACATCTAATAAAGTGTTTTTCCATGGTAGAAGCTTAAAAATTGCTTCCTGAAGATGATTGTGTGTGATGATGATAATATGAATTAAATGAGATCATTAAGTCCTGTATATGAAAGCACTTATCACAAAGCCTATAACATAAATCAATAATTGTTTCACCGCATTTATCAACTATTTTTGGCAAATATGACATGTAATGCACTCTGAGTCTCATTTTTCTTTAAAATATAAAATATAACAGTATAAGCTCTCTATTTTACCTAGAGCACTTTGATTCTATTGTTTACAATAACGAAATAAAACAAAAGTAAATATCTCTGTCTTTCTGGATAAGTACAGTGCTATAATTTTAAATGCATATTTCCTCAAAATATTTCACCAATGACCAGTGCAAACATTTCAGACAATATGTCAAGTTGCAAAAGATATAATTTTATTTTAAATCAGTTTGTTTCAATAAGTAAAATCAACAATATAGCTTGCCATATTATTCTTCTGTCTTGCAAAAATTCTTCTAATTCTTAAAAAATGTGTATATGCATAAGAAATCAACTAAGAGGTTATTTATTGCATATTTTAAAAAGTAGCCTTTTGTGCAATATAAAGTACATCTCATTTTTATAAACCATAGCTCTCTGTAAGTATAAATAATTAAATGCAGAAAGAGTTTGGTCTTCAGACTTAGATGTCAGTTTAAAAAAATAAATAATATTTATTAGTTACAAAACTTCAGTGTTCTTTTCTGTAAAACAGGAGTAATCTCACCTAACTCTAAGTACTTAGCTTTTTGCAAGAATAGAAAATAATGCATTTTACAATATGGCCCACAATATGTATATAGTAATTATTACCTACAATATAAAATGATATCAGTGTCTTATAGACACTAAGCTGTTCAATCTATGAGACACATTTCCAGTTCTAACAATTACACAGAATAAATCCATCAGGAACAAGACAGCTTGCTATTGGGAAGAATGAAAATTTTGAGGGCAATCCCCTTGGGTCCCCTCTCACTGTGGGAGCTTTTCTGTCCTCTTAATAAATCCTGCTTTACAAAAAAAAAAAAGAAAATTTCGAGTTGGAAGTCATGGATTTGAGCATTGGTTTTGCTTACTTAAACTAGTAACTTTTAAACAAATCAACATAAATGATTTTAAGTGTCCTGAATTGTGAAAATATCATAATAGATATGAAGCAATGTAGGCTTTTGTCACATCAACAGAGTTAATATATTTGAAAACTCTTCTTAAAAAACTATAAAAATACTATTTTATCTTACATATGCATTTCTTCACAATATTTATCATCTGAATGAATCACTTACTCAATAACTGTCTTTCCTTCTAATTTGTAAAATCCAGAGGAGCAAGGATCTTTTCATGACTTCTTCAAAAACTCATTTTAATTCTATTTTTTTGTTATTAAAGAAATCCTCATTTTAGTGAGTTCTCAGCAGAATTTGTGAATATCTAAATTAATTTTTGAATAATTATGTAAACAAACACTATATTCTACACAAAATATTTTTTAAAAAATATTTTTCTTTAGTCATTTGACTTAGAACGTAAAATTTCTTTGCAATTTTAATGTCTCAGCAATTGTGTTTATCTGTCAAAATCTATCACTGATAGAATGAGACAGAGATTACTTTTTATCACCACTGAGCTCCAAGAATGAACAACTGAAAAGTAAACTATTGGGAGGAAATCTAAAAGTAATACATATACAAAATTGCAAAATTAAAAATTATACTTTCAGAAAAAATTAAAATTTTAAAAATAACAGGGCTATTAAAATAAACTTTTGTAGGAAAAAGTACACTGATCTACATAAACGAATTTGTTTAAATTAAGAATTGTAAATGGTAATTATTTCAAGTCAAAATGAATGTTTATTGAGAGTACATGTAATTATTGAAAACAAAAATTCTTCCAAGTTAGACTTCAAAGGAGCTGAATAAATTTTAAGAATAAAAAAAATCTACTCACTTCAGAGATTTGAAAATTTATGTTTAATTTTCATCAGTAATTATTTTAATTTTTATGACATTTTTCTATCTGTGACCCAATAATTTGTATTCTTTCAGTTACAATATCCGTAAGGAGTTTTATACATTGTTATAAATGAACTATAAACTTCCAAACCAGTCACAGCCAGATCAAGAAGTTTGGCTTGTGTGAAACTAGTTTTCTGGAATTTATGATTAATAAATGATATTAGTTTGCAGGGTTAATTAAACCTGAATGGTGGAATTTCTACTAAAATTATGGTGTCCTGTGAACCACCAATAAAGATCCATCCTCAATTAAAAATCAGTGAAGATAATTATTTCTTAAATTTTTGACTAAAACAAACTGTAGATAACACTGGTTAAAAATAATTGAAAATTTATCATGTTACAAAAATGTGGAACTGCAGAGGTTTATTAATATGATTACAAGCACAAATAAGATGCTAGCAATCTTCATTGAAATAAAAAATAAGAGTTGAATAATAAGGCACTGAGATGTACAGAAAACTTAGTAGATATGATAAATTGAGATCAGTGGCATTTCTGCTGACTCACTAAGTAATCTTATACAAATCAACTCACCATTTGTTTCTTACCTTCCTAATATTTGGAAATTTGGTGGCTGAATCAGATTCACTCACGTTCCTTTCAGCTAAAAGTGGTAACCACTGACCAGTACCAGTATTTCTCTGACACTATCCTTCAAAGCGACAACTCTTTTTAAAAATGTCCAACACTAATATGAAAGAAATAGATATATAACTGGGAAGGCATTTTATCACATCACTAGACTTTAACGTTAACATTCCATCACAATGAATATCCAGGTGGATTTATTCTCATTCATGTTTATTCAGAAAACTTCTGGCCAATAATGACATTTCCCCCCTTCTGTTTGCACCAAAACACGAGAAAGGCAATGTTTACCCAGCTCATTTCTTCTCCTTTGGGAGTTAGGTGTATCTCCAATTATGAATTCTACTGTACTTTACCATCAAATATCTTGAGAGCCTGATAGGTATGTATCATCAAGTGGCAGATGCCCTCTGATACAATAAATACCCAGATATCACTGAAATTCTGAGGGTGCAGGTTATTTAAAAGTACTTAAAAATGTGACTAGTCCGTGGTATCCAAGCCTCCACTACAATCTGTCCAATGACATAGACAGATACTCATGTACAAGTATTTACATTTCCAAAGAATCAAGATGGAGAAAAAAATTAATGAAAACTTTTCTTATTTTAACATAAAAAATCATTAAGAATCAGGAGCAGCATCATGTTTGTCTTTAGATTCTTAAAATTTAGACAGTAATCTTCCTGCAGGAATTAATCACAAATTAAAATAAAAAAACAGGAAGTAGTCCGTTTATTTCCAAGAATTATTTAAATAAAGCAATAAAAATTGCTTAGAGATAGAAAATAAAATGTGGAGTGAAAAGAAAATGAAGCAGAAAATGAATTTATTTTAAACATATGGCAAATATTTTCATATGTAATTAACTCTATGCCTTATATAAGTATATGTAATAGGTAAAAGACTGTTCTAGGTTTCTAAATTCAGCAATATTCAGATTTATTCTGAGTATATGTAGGTTAAATAAAGAAAAGTTTAGGAAATAAAGTTCAGCAAAAGTAATTTACAATTAGTGTGATTATGGCAGTTTCAAAATCAGCCAATATTTCTTTCTGTATTTTTTAATTTCATTATATATTCTTGTACTTGTAGTTTCATTTCCTTATTTTCATATAAGTGTCATCTTACTTTTTTTCAGGTATATATATTTTGCCTCTTACTTATTCTTATTTTCTTATTCACATATAGTCATTCTCTGATCTTTCATTTACATTCCTTCATTTCTTTATTTATTCTTTATTACCTTTTCACATGTTGAGGGTTTGGGCTTTGTTTCCTTTTTATATCCCCATTGTTCCTTCATTACATTCCTTATGCCAATACCTCCTGTGTGTGTGTGTGTGTGTGTGTGTGTGTGTGTGTGTGTGTGCATGCACTCACGTGTGCGTGTGCTTGTGTGCACACATCCTTGCAAATATGAAGTTTTGTTGCACAAAGGGCAGAATACAATCAGAAGAGAAAGACAGGATAGAGTAACAAGAAGTATGAGCAAGATCTAGATTTTAAAAAGTACTTTTTGATTTCTTCAACAAAAGGTTTAGAAAATTACTAGAGAAATGATTTCATGGATCCTTTCCCTGCATCCATGTAAAAAAGCTGTTTTACTAGCTTACTGCCAATCTTTTTTTTTTTTTTTACATTTTCAAGCAGTTTATTTAGAAAGTAAATAAGAGGGAGAGAGAAGGAGAGAGAAAGGAAATTCACCTCCCTAAGGTAGGGGAGGGGGCCAAAACTAAGTAAACATGGTGGCTATATCTCCAAGAGCCACATGGAGACAGCAGAGTTTAACAAAGCAATGGCCACCAATCTTTAAATGTAAAGAATATTCTTATTCGTAATCACTTGTTACATTTAACACACTTTACTTCCTTGTTTGTCTTATTTATATTAGACATTTTTTATTTCTACTCAAATACAAAGTAGGTCTTTTAATGATAAAGTAGGTCATAAATCATATATGGATCATTTAAAATAAGCAAATTAGTTACAATTTCTGGTTCCCAGCAGAGCTCTAATTTCTACCATAATTCCAAAATTTTAATAGAAAACGGTATCTCTTTAGATACTTCTATCTTACCCTTTAACTGAGCTTTATCTCAAGAACTTAGATGTAAACACAACACACGATGCATTTCAAGCCAATGAGGCCAGAAAGGAGATGTGTGCTGTTGACACTAAAAGAACTGCATATGTATGATATTATTAGTTTGGTACAACACTACATGTAAATAAAACCACCAATCCAAAAAACGTAAGTATGCAGATGCATAATGGCAGTGATCTTAATGTTTTGCTGATGTTTAGCAAGTGAAATGTAGAAATGTTAGGAATGTATGCAATGAAACATTTTCACTAGCGATAAAAAGCAATAAACCAGAAATCATTCTGGAAAAGCATCAGGTTTATAAATAAACTGCTTGAAAATGTAAAAAAAAAAAAAAAGATTGGCAGTAAGCTAGTAAAACAGCTTTTTTACATGGATGCAGGGAAAGGATC
>CAUYQG010061044.1:0-13104 GCA_963574415.1 Tarsius wallacei | reverse complement strand
GAGTTACTGATAATTGCCATTCTGACTGGAGTTAGGTGGTATCTCAGTGTGGTTTTGATTTGCATCTCCTTGATGATTAGTGAGGTTGAACATTTCTTCATGTGTCTGTTGGCCGCTTGGATGTCTTCTTTTGAGAAGTGTTTGTTCATACCTTTTGCCCACTTTATAGTGGGGTTGTTTGTTTTTTTATTTTCAGCATGTTTGAGTTCCTTATAGATCCAAGATGTTAGGTCTTTGTCAGACATGGAGTTGGCAAATACTTTTTCCCAATCTGTGGGCTGTCTCCCTACTCTCTTGATGGTTTCTTTGGCTTTGCAGAAACTTGTCAGTTTAATGAGGTCTCACTTGTCTATCTTCTCTCTTATGGCCCGTGCGTTTGGAATTATGCTTTATAGATTTATTGCACTCAAACTTTTAGTTGACCTGGATTTTTGGAAAGTATCTATGTTTCTTTCTTTAACCACATGTTATTCTGGAGTAGAGACATTTTGGAAGTTTATAGTCACCATATTCTTGAGTTTCCATATGATGTCACCTTGTTGCTCTTAGGTAACAGGGCGCATGTTGGTGTTCACAGATTCGTGACACTAATACTATTCATTGTCAAAGTACTTTACAGTTGACAAGTTACTCAATTATGTAATCCTCATATAACTTTATGTATAACTATCCTATAAGGTAGCTTTAGTTATCTACATGTCAGGAAATGTAAAAGGCAAGACAATTTGCCCAAGGTTACCAACCTAGTGAGTAGCACATGTCCATCAATGGATGGATAAACAAAATGTAATGTATCCATACAAAAGAATATTATTCAGCCATAAGAGGAAACAAATAACTCCGTTAGAAAGTGGACAATGACCTGAACAGACACTTCTCAAAAGAAAATATACAAGCAGCCAACAAACGTGTGAAAAAAACGTTCAATGTCATTAATCATCAGATAAATGCAAATCAAAATCCCAATGAGATACCATCTCACACAATCAGATTGGGTTTTATTAAAAAGCCAAAAAACAATAGATGTTGGCAAAATTGTGGAGAAAAAGGAACATTCATATGCTGCTGGTGGGAATGTAAGCTAGTTCACCCCCCGTGGAAAACGTTTTGGAGATTTCTCAAAGAGCTAAAAATAAAATTACCACTCAACTCAGCAATCCCATTACTGGGTATTTACCCAAAGGAACAGAAGTCATTCTACCAAAAAGACACTTGTACTTGTTTGTCTGTCGCAAAACTACTCACAGTAGCAAAGATATGGAACCAACCTAGGTGTCCATCAAACTTGGATTGACTAAAGTTAATGTGAAACATATGTACCATGGAATACTGCCATAAAAAAGACTGTAAGTATGTCTTTTGCAGCAACATGGATGTAGCCGGGGGCCATTGTTCTAGATGAATTATCACAGAAACAGAAAACAAATACTGTATCTTTTCACTTATAAATGGTGCTAAACACTGAGTACACATGGGCATAAAGATGAGAACAACAGACACTGGGGATTCACATCTTGGGTACCATGCTTACTGTTTGTGTGATGAGTTCAATAGAAGGCCAGACCTCACCATCACACAATATACCTATGTAACAAACCTGCATGTGTACCCCTGAATTTAAACAAGAAAGAAATAAAGCAGTCACATATGCTACCACATGATGAACTTGAGAACATTATGCGATGAGAAACAAGCCAGAAACAAAAGGTCCCATAATTCTATAATTCCATTTGTATGAAATAGTCATAGCAGGTAAATCCATAGAGACAGGAAGTAGATTTGTGGTTACCAAGGGTGGAGTTTTGAGTGGGGTTGGAGAAAGGGGACTGGGCAGCGAATCCTCGTGGGTACAAGGTTATGGTGAAGATTATACAACTTGGTAAATATATAAAAGAGTCATTGGCTTGTACACGTTAATTGAGTGACTTCGTGGGATGTAAATTATATCTCAGAAATGTTTTTTGAAGTTTCAGTTCATTCTTCTTATCCCTACATTGTTTATGAAATGTCTTATATATTTTTTTGTGTTGCATATGTTTATATATTTTTTATGCATACTACAGTGTGAAATATAGTCACAGTTGACCCTTGAACAGCACAGGTTTGAACGGTTCAGGGGCCACTCCTATGCAGATATTTTGTGACCAAACAGGGATGAAAAATACAGCATTTGCAGGATGCAAAACTCATGTATATGAAGGGCCAACTCCATGTGTGTGAGTTATGCCGGTCTGACTGAGAGACTTGAGTGTGCAGGATTTTGGTATACTTGGGGATCCTAGAACCAGTCCTCCACATATACTGAGGGATGGCTTTGTTATACGTAGTTGACTAAGGAGTAGGAAGTGGAAAGATCAAGTTGGCAACCCTTTCCACACACTGAAAGCCTGTTGGGGAAAAAAGAACTCAAGTCAGCACATGGATGGTGAGCGATGCGGTGACATGATTCTGAATATGTGTTTCGTTGACTGCAGTAGTCTTTCCTGTGGTATATACACACGTTGTGGGGGCAGAGGACACCTACAGTTCTAATACCTGAGACTGTGGGCAAAAAAACAGACCAAAGAATTTGTGTGATGGGGAAGCCTCCACCACTTCCTGTCTGTTTCAGCATGAGTCTGCAGGGTGGGATTCTCTGGAGGGAGCCAATTGCAGTGCCCACGGCAGAACGCACAGCTTGGGGCGGAAGCAAAGGAGAGAGCTGTCAGTGTACAGCCTGTTCAGGCAGTGAAGAGCTGCCTAGAGTTCAGGAAATTCTGCCCAGGATTATACATGAAATACACACACACACACACACACGTGCGTGCACACATGTATGTATATAAAATGTTTGCCCTGTTAGTAAGGCGCTTTATCAAATTTTTGGTTTTGGATCATAAAATTCTACAGATATTATCCAATTTGATACCTCAGACAGGAATCCATCTTTCTGAGTTTTGCGTGGTTGTTCTTTTGGTCATAATTGAATTTCTTTGTCAGTAAACAGGGCTTTTATTTCCTCCATAATTTTCTGTATAAGATGGTGGGTCTGGGGTCCCTTCCTTGCATGCCGACTGGTTGTCCATCTGCTTTCTTGACCACCCATGAAGCCTCTTCATTCCTCTTCCTTCTTGTTTTCTAAGATAAACGTTCGATTTATTATTGCATCTATGAGCATGGTGCTAGTAGCTTCATTTGGCTTAGGAAGAAAAGAGCATTTATCTCAAGATAGAGCTTGGCTGCCACATTTGGTGACATAAAATGCTATAAGGAGAGCCGAATATATCGAGGTGAGAAATACACGTAAGGAAGTCTCTCAAATGTCTTCAGATACTGGTTGGCTTGCAATTTGTCTCTGATGTTTGCTTTCTGCAAAGCTGAAGTGCCTGCTTCGAATGGATGGAGGATGACTGTCCCAGTCTTCATGATGGGAAGGGGCCACATTCTGAGATGCCTGCCCTGTGGCAGTCAGTTGGTCTACTCTTCATGGGCATTTCCTGTGGTTCCAAATGACAGTCCTACAGGCAGAAAGCGACGTGGAGAGAAAAATACTACGCACAACACAAGGATGTTGTTCCTGTTGTTTAATTCCTAGTGTCCTTTAGATCATGTTTATTTTGCCTTGAAGCCCATTGTACTAAGCTGCATCATATATACAGCAGTTTGCACGTACACTGAGCTGTTAGATTCCTGGATTCTAATGGGTCCTAAACAGTTGTCCAACTGCCATCCTACCATTTGCCCATCCTCTGAACTTCCTGTGGTCTTTAGCAAGTCATACACGGCCAACAGCCATTCGATCCTTCCCTCCCTCCACAGCCAAATCAGTCTCTTTCCTGGTTCTCTTTCTGCGTTCTGTCAGACGTTTGTTGTTGTTCCTTTGTTGGTTCTTTTTCTGCCTAGTTCTTAATTGTTGGCAATGCTCAGGGTTTCCTCCTTGACTCTTAGCTGAATTTTGAATGCATGTTCTCCCTGAGCAATCTCTGCTCTTCTGGTTTAACAAATATGTAGTGATGATTCCATATGTCTGCATCTCTCCCTGACCTCTTCCTAGAGGCTCAGTCTCATAAATTCAATCCCTGTGGACGTATTTATGTGGACTTCAAACCCAGTGGTTTGAGCTCTGTTCATTTGTATTCATCCATCCATTTGCCAAAGCTTGAAACCTAGAAGTCATTTTAGAATTACCTGCTTTTAAGCTGGGCTCGGTGACTCAGCCTGTAATCCTGCGCTTTGGGAGGCTGAGGTGAGTGGATTGCCTGAGCCTGCGGGTTCGAGACCCGCCTGGGCAACTTGGCAAGACCTCATCTCTATGATAAATCAAAAAATCAGCCGGGCGTGGTGGCGCATGCCTGTAATTCTGGCTACTCGGAAGGCTGAGGCGGAAGGATCGCCGGAGCCCAGCAGGTCGAGGCTGCGGTGGCGGGAGCGGCCACTGCACTCCAGTCTGGGCGACAGAGTGATACTCTGACTCAAAAAAAAAAAAAAAAGGAATTACCTGCTTCACTCCTGTATCAAATCTGTCATAGAGCCTTGCTTATTTTGTGTCCTAAATATTCACTGAGTTCATTTCTACTCCCAGAGTTCTTGGCTCAAGCCCTCGTCTTTCTCCTGGGTGATTGCAGTAGCATTCTTACAGGTATCTTTGTTTCTTATCTTGTTTTCTTCAAATCAGTCTTCACTCTGATGATTTAAAAATTAATTTAACTATGTTATTCCTCAACTTAAGAACCTGTTAATGGTTCTCCATCAATGCTAAGATAAGATCTAAGGTCTTATGGTCCGCTCTGGAAAATATTTTAGCAGTTTTTTAAAAAGTTAAGTATACACTTGCCACAAGACCCAGAAATTTCATTTCAAAGTTTCTAGCAAAAGGAATGTTAAACATATGTTCACGCAAACATGTATGCAAATAGTTATAGGAGTATTATGTAAAATAGCCCCAAACTGGAAGCAGTCCAAATGTTTGTGAACTAGTGAATGGATAAATAAATGTGGTATATCCATGCAGAGGAATACTTTTCTGCCATAAAAAGGAGCACAAGTACTGATGCAGGTGACAGCATGGATGAATCTCAAATGCGTTATGCTAAGTGAAAGAAGCCAGATATTTAGAACTGAATGCTATATTGGTTTTACTTAAATGGCATTTCTAAAAAAGGTAAAACTGTAGGGATGGGAAGCAGATCAGTAGTTGCCTAAGGGTGAGAGTGGGCACTGACTACCAATGGGCTCAAGAAAAAAAAAAAAATCACCTATGGTCTTCAGCATCTCCTAGAAGGCCCACTGCCTTTTGATCACACCCTCTCTCTGGAGCTTCTGTTTACGTTATCTCTTGCCTTATGCTGTAAGCTGTGGCAACGCTGAAATATATGCACTTCCTTGTGCATATATTCATATTTATTATGTGTTTGCTTTTTGTCACATAGAAGCTTCTTCATAATGAAGCTTTTTCCTGTATCTCATGGTTATCATTTTAGCTTATATATACTCATTTGAGAATCAGCCCGGGTTACGGGAAGCTTTTCCTAATCCTGCCTTCTCTCCCAGCTAGAATCAACTTGTCCATTCTTGGTTCTGAGGGTACTTAGTACTTTTTGAACTGTACTTGCCTCCTTATATTGAGGTGACTTGTGTATATGTCTCTTTATGTCACCAAACTAAGTTCCCAGAGAGATGTTCCCATCTTATTTGTATTTAAAACTATCAGCGCTTGCAGAATCCCAGTACATAATAGGCATCCAGTTTGAGTCCTGTTGTATTCATTTCATTTGGTGGATTTAGTCTAAAGATGATTTTTTGGGTCTTTATTTCTTAGAGAATGGGATTTCCACCAAAATAACCCTAATATGGGGGGTAGGATGGGCACTATAGCATTTTCTGTTTAGGCACTTTGTATAGTATTTATCTTTTCCTCCCTTTCCTAAATTATGGTCTGCCTTTTTTGTACTATAAATAGCACTGCAGCAGGTGGAAATTGTAGCAGAGTTAGGGTTCTCCAGAGAAACAGAACATACATACATACATACAGGGAGGTGGGGGGTGGGAGGGGTGAGAGAAAGGGGGTGGAGAGGAAGAGAGAGAGTTTTAGTTCAAAGAATTGGCTCATGCGATTGTGGGGGCTGACAAGTCTAAAATTTGTAGGGCAGGTTCTGAAACTTTCAGGTAGAAGCTGATATTGCCACTTTGAGGCAGAATTTCTTCTTGCTCAGAGGAACCTCAGTTTTGTCTGTAGGGCTTTGCAGTTAATTGGATGAGACCCACCCCATGATCAAGCATAAGCTCCTTTACTTAAAGTCAGCTGATTGTTTGTGTCAGTCCCTTCTACAAAATATCTCTACACAGCGACACCCAGATTAGTATTTAGTTGAATAACTGGGTACTGTAGCCTAGCAAAGTTCACAAATAAAATGAACCCTTACAGAAACAGGCATCAAATTTTTAGTGGTGAAGCTATCTTAGAACTCTCCTGGTTATCCAGCCCCTCCCCACCATCACCCCCCCCCCCCCAGTCTAGCCCTGTTTTATGGACGAGGAGAGACAGTCTGTAGTTTCAATTCACAAAACTGTTAGTAGAAAGGAGTTACCAAGAAGTTTCTCTAAACAAATGAAAGCCTTGTCATTTGAGTCATCAGTATTAGGTTTAGACCATTTATTAACCAGCTCAAAAATTCCTAATAATTACTAAGCACCTTTTTTTATGAGTTGATATGTTTTACATAAGGGAGTTTTTGACTAGCTTTAAATATAATTTTGAAAAGTATTACATGATATAATTCTGGCCTCAGGTCTTTGAGTCCATTATTAGTAGACAATGTCTGTTTATATTTTGTTTAATTTCAGGAGCTTATTGAAGTGGACTATGAAAATGTATGAAAATTTTCCTATTGCCAGGGATGGAAAATCATATGGAAATATCATCCCCTTTTGCCAAACTGTCCTTTTAAGTTAACTCTTATATGATGAGGAACTAAATTATTTGGGGGAGTCAAAATATAGAGAAATGCCAATTAAGTTTTATTCTGCACATTGCACATACTTTAAATTATTTTTTCTATAAGGTGAAATGGGATCACTTGCAAATGCAAGTATAGCTAGAAGCTAGAAGTTATTTCTGGCAAGGAACTGAAAGCTCTGCCTGATACCTCTATAATAAGTTTTACCAACTCCCTTTGTGGAGTGTATGTAAGTGATTTGCCCCATAGCCTATAGGAAATTCTTACTTTGTGGAAATAAGGCTCAGAAAGTTATTACTTTTAACCCCACTGAACCATACCAGAAACAATAAGAGCATCATACACATCAATTTCTGTATTTTCTATAAAGTATTTGACAATGAACAAGATAGACTGGAAGCTGGGGAAAAGGCCAAGCACTTAGCTCACCCAAATCCATTTTAAAGTTTTTAGCTCTAGATGTTCAAAGAATACCAGTTTATCCTGCCAAATTCTTGGGGATGGGAGGAAAATGCTGCATTTTACATTATGTAAGAGGAGCCTTTCCAATTTTCTTAAATATACAAGTTCTATTTGATAGTAAGATAGAGGTATCTCAATTTAGATAAATAAAAATGCCTTTACTCATTTTCAACAAAAACCTCAAATTTCTGGATGGGAAAAATAAATATATGTTTTTTGAAATCCATTTTCAAAACATCATGACATTTAAACATTCCAATTTAATGACAGCTAAGAAAAGCTAGTGTGAGACTTGTATCACATAAAATGAATCCACCCTGTCATATGTGGGATTACCACTCTCTGGAAAAACAAGATCTGTATGTGCTTAGCCAAACATCAAGAAAATGCTGCTATAGGTTTGACTTATCTGTTTTTCCCTAAATATTTGATATGTCATCAAATATTATATTTTCTATTTTTTAGTGCTTTACTAATGAATCACAAGTAAAGAACTTTCATGAAGAGTCAGAGAATGGGCTTCTTTTTATTATCAGGGGTGATACTTTTCTACAAATATTAGGAAAACTACAGTTTCCTATGGGGTAGTTATTATGACATCTTTCTAAAGAGCTTCTGCATTAAGTAATGTTGTTCTTTAACAATGTGTTTTTGAATTACATTTAGAGTTTTGTTTCTGTACTAAAGGTAAGAAGCCAACTGAAAATTTCACTCTTTATTTAAGACGGCTTATTAAGGCATAATAATCTCTTACTTTAATAATGATTTTTGATAGTTTACAAAGTGTTTTTACACATATTTTCTCACATAGTTGTGAAAAAATTCAGTGTTTGATAATGTTGGTTTTCATTTCTCAAGTAAAGAAATTGAGGCAGTAAAAGTTTAAGCATTTTCATTTTCGCGCAACTATTAGATGGCATTGTCAGGACTGGAATTCATGTCACATGACTCTAAATCCAATTTTTTAAAAACCTTGCCTCAAGTGGCTTTCATTTACTGAATTGTCACTGAGATTTTTTCGTACATAAATAAATTATTTTGTGTATTGCTCCACAATGCAAATTGAGCAGGATAATTTATGTGTTCTAATTTGTGCTCTTAAAACCTAGGTATATTTAATTTATGGAATGTTAATTAAAGTAATTCTATTTTAATATGAGTTAACATATAGTGCTGAACTTAAAATTATTTATGGGATTTAAAAAAAAAACATTTTGGAAAAGTACTTATTTTCTATCATGCGTGTGGGTTTACATACAAACACATTCTCCCGCATATATATATGTATATGCATATGCATGTAAACTATATATTTAGATAGCACCAGGATTATTGAGAAGAAAGTATGTCAGTTGTACTAAAAGTAATGTAGTGGATGAGTGTAGAATAATTGCAATGAAGATAGTTAGAATTTTCCTTTAACCTTTGCTGTAAATAAAATACACACCGTAGTTTGCCGAATTTTCTTATTTTTTGCCTATTGCTATAGAGAAAAAGATATAAACTTTGGAGGGATGATTAAACGCTCAGAAAGGAGGTACAGAATCAATCCTCACTCATACAGGGGCCTTCCCTTAAGTTACATGTAATTTTTAGTCTTGGGATAATTCATTAAATTTTTTCTCCTCTGCTCTGTAAACTCTGTGTTAATTACTGCAGTCTCAGATATTTTTAAACAAAAGAACATGTGACACATGATTCCTGACATTAGCATCTCACAATTCAGATAAGCAAAAATTCTCAGAAATTTTACTTGTGGGGTAGTTAGTTCCAGGTGATACAACAGATGATGTGTCTCCTTAAGAGTGCAAAAGAAATCTGATAATTTTCAGCTGGGATGAGCGGTCACAGAGAAGATGAAGAAGGTGAGATCTGGGCGGGCACTTTATAGACAGTCATTAGAATTTGAAGAGTAGAAAAGGGAGATAGGTCCAGGTACAAAGCAGAGGGAATAAACATAGCACACTTGATGGATGGTAAGGAAACCTAGCATTGTATGATGATTAGTGGAAGATTCAGCCAAACACAAACAGGGAAATTGGGAGGTAAATACCTTTGCAGGTGTGGTAAAGTGAAATTCAATAGATGTGAGACCAAATGTATTCCCATATCAAGGGAATACATTTGGTCTCACATCTATTGAATTTCACTGATAATGTGATTTTCAAGGAGACTTTTATAATAGGCAGTTGGAGACGCAGTAGTTGGCTCTTAGTAAATGAAATGCAATGCTAGGAGGAATCAGAGATGCAGCTCCAGGATGAAATGTCTTCTGCCTAGAGGTGACTGCTAAATGGGAAAGGATGAGTCATTGTTGGAAAGGAGTACAGCATCCTTTGTGCTGGTAAGCATGGCCATTAATTTAAGCTGTCTGTTGCCGCTGGTCCTCTTTGACATTTTTCTTATTTGGTATGTGGGGGAAAAAAACCCAGCATGGAACAACCATCACTGCAGATGCAAAATTAAGACTTTTAATTAAAAACGTGAGTTGATTGTATTACTTATCTTCTTTTTTGAAAGTTGTGCTTTTTGAAATACCATCCCAGAGTGAGGTGACTAGTCTTATTTGCCTCACTTGGTGCCACCTCTCAGTCATATTAATATTAATATTCACAGAAATACACTGCAGTTCAGTTGAATACATCTTTACTGGATAACTTTTGTGAGAAGTACAGTGAAGAATGAAATAGAGGAAAATGATATCTTTGGTTTGGTTGGAATACAAAGTGTATGGGAAGTGTAATAGTAGATGAGGTTAGGCGTATACGCTCTCGTTGTTGTACTAAGTGGGTGCCAGTGAGGGTTTTGAATCCTCAGTGTTTAGGTTTTTAGGTGGCACAGGGGGACATATTGGATCACTTGTACTGTTCCTTTTGATTCAAATACCTTTTGCTGACGTTCATTTAAATAAGTGATCAGTTTCTCAAATGGCAATATATTATTAGTCAAAGCATACTTAACAGTATCAGAAAATATTCAGTACTGCAAAATCTTAGATTTAGGTGCCACCTTGCTGGAAAATAATAGCACAAAATAACTGGTACCTGGCAAGGAAAACAGAACTCTTCATTATTGGCCAAATGGACTCAGGGAAGCTGTCTTCCTCGCCTTGATTTTCATGCATAAAACAAAAGGAAGTTTTAGTAATCTTACTTACAGAAAGAGAGGAGAAGATGTTTGCCATACTCCTAAGGAATGAGTCAGTTGTTATTTAACCCACTGTTTAATTCAGGGCCTTGATATATTCAAATCCTGTGTGACTTGCAAAAGCAGCCCAGAGAGCAATATAGATGCCATTTTGAATATTACTTTCTTCTTCAGGAATCTAATTAGATAAGAAAAGTTTTTATCAACCAACCAACCAGGCCAGTATCGGTATCTGACTGCTAGCATTATTCACTATATTTGGCAAACTTTTTTTCTCAGAGCAGCTCAGATGTCAGCTTTTGTAGGAAGATAAATGATCTCTCTTGCTTTCATCCTCACTGATGTGCTCCTCCTTCGCCCACTCCTGCTCCTTCTCTTTCACTCTCTTTTTCTGGAAACACACACACACACACACACACACACACACACACACACACACACACGTAACCAAATAATTGAAGCCAGTAGACTGATGAGTTGGCCTCAGTGTGTTTCCAGGACTAGTTCTGAATTACTAATGGCCAGTGGGTCCCAGTATCTCATTTGATATAACGAGCCAGCTACTATGATGCTAAGCTGTTGATGGATGCAAAAATGGGGGAAATTAAAATTACTCTCAGTTGAAAAATGTATGATTGAAAGTGTGATCCAGGCTCTTGTGTTTTTGATCAGGGCCATAGTTCATTCTCTAGAGTTGGTCAAAATGTGATTGACCCATGGTTACCAGGATTCTGTATAAATGGAGTGATTCCATGTATTTTCTCAGTTACGTGTGTTTTTGTGTGTCCATTTAAAAAACAAAATTAAATATCTTATGCACAGGTCATATGAGGGGCCTATCTGTAATGATCCCCTTTGGCAAAAATGGGACCTTGGGATAAAGTGAGTTTCATGTCATTGGAAATAGTCATGTAGAGAGAAGACAGCAATTCATCTTGGGTTTAGAACAAATATTTCTTTATTTGTGTGAGAGTTCAACTAGAGTGGAGCGTCCCAGCCCCATTTAATGGTAAACCATTTACTTCGAGATAAGACACAAGAGGGGCTGACATACGAGCTAACACTGCTGTCGTTGAGCAAAGTGAGAGGTGAGGAATCAGGGTGAGAGAGGAAAAAAATGTTTGGTGAGAGGAAAAATTTGGTATTAAAAACCTCGAAGGCCTCTTCTGTTTCTGATTTTCAGTAACATAAACATGAACATGCTAGTCTAGTCACTGGCACTTGGAATTCCACTGGGGAGTTCTAAACTGAAGTCTAGCTCCTTCTTCCCCCCAGTTTGTGATTTGGCAAAAATCCTTAATAATACATACAGACCATGAAGTTGGGTGCTGGACTAGATCACAGTTGGTACAGGCTTTAAATTAGATGGTGTTGACACCAGACACAACCTGGATCTGTGCAGACTGCTAAAATAGTTGATAGTCAGCATCAGCCAGGGCACAAGTTAAGTGAGAGGGCTGATGGTCAAGGATCAAGAGTGAAGGTAGTGAATCCACCTCTGGCCGTCTGAATCTAAAGGAACTTCAGACAGAGAAGGCCAGCACCATGGACAGCGCTTCAGAGCTGTCGTGCGAGTGCAAAGAAGCCTGGGGTTGGCATGGAAAACCTGCATTCAGGTCTTAGTTCCATCTCTTCCTAGCTAAAGATTTCTACTATGGACAAGTAATTTATGCAACCCTCAATTTTCTCATCTGCAACATAGTAATAATATCTGTTCTATACAGTTCTCAGGTTACACATATTAAAAATACAAGTTGCAAGTAAAAGTATGTGTTAGTGATACAAATGAAAGATGTTAATGTGTTTTTGTTAGCCTTTCACTTTGAACCATTGACCTGTATCTACCTCATGATATATTATGTTAATGAAAGTTGCTAGCTTCTTCTCAAAGTATGAAACACAATTAAATAAACTGCTGGGAGAAACTAGGATACTATAAGCGGATATGGTATCCTAGTATCTCACTTCATTGGTGAGAGACAGGAACTAGGATTTACGGTGTAACTTGTAGTTTCAGGCAAATGTTCTAATAGTTATCATGCCGTTTAATTTTTATAAACAATCTGTGTGCCTAGTAAGGAGTAGAAGGGGTTAGTCCATGCCATGCTCTTCTGCTGCACCATATTCCAGCTGTTACTACTCATGGGATGAGATGGATGGCATCTGGTATACAGGGCTAGAGTGATGATGGAATTTTGACTCTCACATGTTGTAAGAATGGTCTCTTGTGAAGGTTTTTTTAATGGCAGGAAGCAAGAGTGAAGGACTAAGAGAAAGACAGGGAAGAAATACACTCTCATATTCCCAGGAAGGGGAATATCAGAGTGTCTATGGCCAGGAGATGGAGCCGGCTATCCAGAGAGCTCTTTAGAGGGAAGGGAACCAAGCTCTCTGGGATGACCAGGTCGCTGCGGGTTGGCCACAGTGGGAATCCTCTGCAAAGACCCTTAGGCCAGCTGCTATTGAAGAAAATTAAAAATCATTCTTTGGTATCTGCATGTGGTAACTTTATGTAATACAGTGCCATCTTAGGGGAAAGCATCTAACTGTCTTTACAATT
>CAUYQG010061042.1:47-17716 GCA_963574415.1 Tarsius wallacei | reverse complement strand
AAAAAATTAGCCGGGCGTGGTAGCGCACGCCTGTAGTTTCAGCTACTTGGAAGGCTGAGGCGGAAGGATCGCCGGAGCCCAGCAAGTCGAGGCTGCGGTGGCCGGAAGCGGCCACTGCACTCCAGTCTGGGCGATGGAGTGAGACGCCAACTCAAAAAAAAAAAAAAAAGATCAACACCCTCCATGAGACCACACTCAAAAACCAAGTTTGCTTGTTGCCACAGCATCTATTCTGTGGTCCTAGGACCTGTTTCACCGAATGCATATTTTTCTAGACTAATTATACATAGCTCCACAATTCCAGTGATTCTCCTAATTAAGCAAGAGTATTTAAAAGGCCAACAAGTATTTGTTCAACCACTGCTGAACTACAAGACATAGAAAAAGATCTTCTGTTTAATTCTGTTTAAATAGCACAAGGGCTGGCACACCTGGCTACGTCACTATCATTGGAGCGGTTGGATACATGCCAGGTATGCCCAGAAACACCAAGTAATATTGCTGCCTGGTCGAAGCCAAAGAAGAAGAACCCCCCACCAACAGACGTTTCCTGGAACAATTCCCTACTGTATTCATCCTCACATGCTTCCGATCTGCATCCTAATCCTGGTCCCCACTGCAATATTTGGTTTTATTGTAAAGTGAGAAAAAAACTCAGGTAGAAACAGAAAGGCTAATGAAAGTGACTGCCTGTCATTCTACAACCTCCAGTTCTTAATTTTTCCATTTTCTTCTAAAGACTGAGTTGAATTCTATAATGAAAAACACAAAAAAGCAAAGCCCTCAATTTTCTACACTTCAATATAATTGTTTTTCTGATCTCAAGGAGGCAATAATCTAATTTGACCTTTAAAGTGTGTAGCAAGAGGGTTTATGTTTCAGGCAGTATGAGAAACATATTTTCTTTTCTTTTTTTCTTTTTCGAGACAGTGTTTTGCTCTGTCACCCAGGCTGGAGTGTGGTGGCACGATCATGGCTCACCATAGCCTCGACCTCCTGGGCTCAGGCAATCCTTCCATCTCAGCCCCCTGGGTAGCTCAGACTACAGTTTTGTGCCACCATGCCTGGGCTAATTTTTTTATTTTTGTAGAGACTAGGTCTCACGATGTTGCCCAGGCTGGTCTTGAACCTCTGGGCTCAAGCAATCCTCCCATCAGCCTCCCAGAGTGCTGGGATTAAAGCAAGAGCCACCACGACTGGCTGGAACATTTTCTGACTGTACTGATGTGACTAGAGAAGGCATTGTGGTGGGGTATGTTGGGTATGTAAGGGATTGGAAGGGGAATTCCCTCCCCTATCTCCTGCAGTGGCTTAGGAGGACAACCGGAGTGGGGGCAGACAGATGCTCAGGGGTGTTTTAAAGGGAGGAGTCTTCATCCTTCCCTGGACAGTGACCACAGAAGCCAAGCAGCAGGACTGCCCATACACTCTTCCCTCATCTTCCCTCGCCCAGGCTCTCCCAGTATTACTGACATCTTGGGCCAGACAATTCTTAGTTATGGGAGCGGTGGGAGGGACTGTCCTGTGCATTCTAGGATGACTGGCAGCACCCCTGACCTCTGCCTACTAGATGCCAGTGGCGCTCTCTCCCTGTGGCTGTGACAACAAAAACTATTTCCAGACCAACTGTCTCCTGGGAGGTAAATTCATCCTGTTGAGAACCACTACTCTGGCTCTAGACACATCACTCCTTTTGCATGACTCTGAACCAGTGCTTTTCAACCAGAGACCCCAAGAGAATCACCGATTTTTGTTGTTGTTGTTGTTGTTTTAAAGCCTGTTCCTGGGACCACTCCAGACCAGTAAAGTCAGTATCTCCAGAAAAGGTACTCTGGCAAGGGATGATCAAAGAGTCCTGAGTGGTTTTTTTTTGTTTTTTGTTTTTTTTTTGAGTTGGAGTCTCACTCAGTCGCCCAGACTGGAGTGCAGTGGCTGCTCCCGGCCACCGCAGCCTCAACCTGCTGGGCTCTGGCGATCCTTCCGCCTTAGCCTCCCAAGTAGCTGGAACCACAGGCATGCGCTACCATGCCTGGCTAATTTTTTGATTTTTTTGTAGAGATGAGGTCTCGCCAAGTTGCCCAGGTAGATCTCAAACCCGCAGCCTCAGCCTCCCAAAGTGTGGGATTACAGGCTGAGCCACCGAGCCCGGCTCTGAGTGTTGTTAATAATAGTGCACACACTTACACTTTGGTATGGAAAGAAGTAAATATGGGCAGGGTATGTTGGCTCATGCCTGTAATCCCAGCGTTTGGGGAAGCTGAGGCAGAAGAATTGCTTGAGTCCCGGAGTTCAAGACCAACCTGAAGTGGGAGAATCACTAGAGCCCAGGAGTTGGAGGCTATAGTGAGCTAAGATCATGCCACTGCACTTCAGCAAACTTTTTCCTCACCCTGAAATTCACACTTTTATAGTTATTCTTTCAGCCAGGGAAATCTCAACAGAGCATTTGTTCACATGTAAATATGTCACTTTGGGAGAACATCAAAAGGATTAAGTTAGTAGTTACACAAGGCAAATGAGTTTAGATTTTTGTTTGTTTCTGTTTTTATTTTTGTTTTTGTGTCGCTCAGGCTGGAGTGTAGTGGCACAATCACGGCTCACCACACCTTGACTTCCTGGGCTCAGGTGATCCTTCCACCTCAGCATCCCGAATGATGGGACTACAGGTGTGTGCCACCACACCTGGCTAATTTTTAAATTGTTTTGCAGAGATGAGGTCTTACTTTGCTGCCCAGGTCTCGAACTCCTGACCTCAAGCAATCCTCCTATTTTGGCCTCCCAATGCTGGAATTACAGGCGAGAGCTACTGCGCCTGGCCACAATTGTTAAAAAAAGAAAAAGAAAAAGAAAAGGAAAGGGACATGGAGGCACCAACACTGTAAGCTCTGGTCTTGACTGGGGAGTCCTGGCCTGTAGGGGACAGCAGGAGGTGCACCCTGTCTTTGTGGGAGGGAGGAAACTCCAAGATGAGGGAAAGCTGGCAGAGGAAGGGGAAGTGGGCAAGGGGGCAGGGTGGGGGCAGCAGAAGCTCCTGACCTACTTTCAATCTCTGCTTGGGCCAGACTTGGCACTGCTTCAGGAAAAAAGAAACACGAAGCCCGGGGCATTTCTGGCTTCTTTCTCTAGAACACGCACTTTGGTAGTGTTCCTTTTCCTATTTGAATGCACAGCTGCCTAAAGAGCCTGCCTCTCCACTCTGCCCTCTGCACCCCTCCACCCTTCCCTCTGCACCCCTGCACCTCACCTCCCCGCACAGCTGCTGCCCACTGGCTCAGAGAAGTGCTTTCAGTTAGATGTTCAACTGACAATAGCACCTGACGGAATCTCTATTTTGGAATACTTTCTCCCCAGCATATGGCAGACCAGCCAAATATTATTCTCCTTCCTCGATTATTTTTTTAATTTAATGTTTTACTGCTCATTTTAGGCCTTCACAATCAACTTGGACACACACACACACACACACACACACTACACACAGATTTGTGATGAGAAGCTAGACGAGTTTGCATCCAAAACAATTAAATCTGGCAGCTATGATTCCCAAGGATGAATATTTTCCAGTTGTGGCAGGAGGCCGATCATATAGAAAAGGAAGCAGCTGTTTTGTGTCAGCTCCTGATGTGACTTTTCACACAGATGCTCGCGTCGCAAAATTTATTTTCTGTTGAGACATATTGTGAGAGCATCGTGGTATCTTTGTTCCCCTCACAAATTCCTTCTGGGAACAGGAGAATGATCTGTGTTAAGGTCATGTGGCCTTCTGTAATTGTGTCCTGGTTAAATGCCAATTTGATTTTAGATTTTAGCCACTTACTACCTTTCTTTAAGAACTGTATCGAACCAAGTCTTCTTCACAGCGACAAAAGATCATGATTTAGTTCATTCTACCTTGACGTGTGCTGGTTGGGTATCCAGGATGTGCATGTGCCAACAACTGCTTTCTCCCAGGCTCTCAAAATCTTTGTTTTCATGAATTCCAGCAGGATTTTCTGGGGAATTTAGTCAAGTAGGACTCATGGCCTTAAGATGGCACTTTAGAATTCCTTATCTGGGAGTTCCTGCTTCTAAACAGGAACATAGTGCCTGTGGAGTGCTTTGGGATTAAGGGAACGCGTGGCCCAGAATAAGGAAAGCAGCGAAGGAGCTGGAAATGGAATGTGTAGGTATATATCGCTTGCGCACCATGAGTTAGCATCCATCTCAGAATGAGCACTCCCGGGGGTCTCCAGAGGACTTGTCCCACGTCCTCCTGATCCAGATATACCTTGCGATATATTCCTGAGGTTGCATTTGCATTAAAATGAGTACATTTTAATACAATTCACAGTTCACTCAAAGTTCTCTTTGATGCTTGCAGTACATGACTTTACCATCAATTAGGAAAGTTTCATTTAAAAAAATTCTAAGCTGCCATCTTCAATTTTGTGACCTAATATTTTTCAACACACCACAGTCTCTAAAATTCATTGTTTTCTCCCCCTTAGAAAACAAGATGAAGCCGGGCTCGGTGGCTCAGCCTGTAATCCCGCGCCTTGGGAGGCTGAGGTGAGTGGATTGCCTGAGCCCGCGGGTTCAAGACCCGCCTGGGCAACTTGGCGAGACCTCATCTCTACAATAAAAATCAAAAAAAAAAATTAGCCGGGTGTGGTAGCGTGCGCCTGTAGTTCCAGCTACTTGGAAGGCTGAGGCAGAAGGATCGCTGGAGCCCAGCAGATCGAGGCTGCGGTGGCCGGGAGCGACCACTACACTCCAGTCTGGGCGAAGGAGTGAGACTCCAACTCAAAAAAAAAAAAAAGAAAAGAAAACAAGATGAAAGCTTCATTTAAGTATGTCATTGTGTTTGCTGGGTTGTCCGGGACAAAGGCAAAATTTTTTGCATGTAAATGGTTGATTTTAAAAAGTACTTTGGTTTTTAAGTTAACATTTATACAATTACTGTGGGATCCTTTTAATTAAGGATTAGATCAGAAAACAAGTGCTGGTGTTTACTCATTTGATAGCAACTGCATATCAAAAGTGATGGATCTTAATGTCTTCTTCAGTTGGGAGGAAAAGTGGCATTTTGTGAAGTAGGTGGCTTTTAAACAGCAGCTCTGCTTGGCAGAGCTCATTCAGAAGCGGGCCTTCCCATCAGTTTAAAACACAATGTGAATCACAAGCAGAGAAGAAATACACAACGTCCTTGACTTTGCGCTTTCAGCTCCGGAGGAGTAAAACACTCAAGGAATCTGTTCTAAACCTCAAGATGTCACGACCCATGTGATGTTAATTTTACTAAGAAATAAAATAAGAAGTGCTCGGAGCAGCTGGACGAGAGAGGTAATGTGAGGTCATTGCTACACTTTGTCAATTAGTGTGAGTCACTCAGATAAAAGGTATCACCCAGAGGCCTCAAGAGGAAGAGTTTACTCTAAGATGCCACACAAAAGAGTAAGAAAGTGTGGTCTTCTCCAAGCAGCTCACGTATGCCTTCAGACAGGGCTGGCAAACTCTGGCCCCCATAGCCACGTCTGGTCCACTGCTTTTCTGTGTTATCTCCAGCTGGCTTTGTGCAGCCACAACAGAGCCAGATGCCTGCCAGGAGGCTTCAAGGCCAGAATGCTGAAGATATTTATTAGCTGGTCCTGCAGAGATAAAGTCCACAGACCCCAGCCCTAGAGAACAGGCCTGGAAGTTGAGTGCACTTACCAGTGTCAGAGTAACTTGCTTAAGGGTAGCCTGAAAAGGTCATGTAACTATAAAATAACACTACTAATAATCACACCTCTCATTTGCATAGCATCTTCAACTTCTCTAAGTACTCAGACACATTCTTGCAGTTGCTCTCAACAATTAATTAGGTTGTAAGCTGATCGAACAGAGAAGACTTCCAGTGACATCCAGATACCCTGAGTGGGAGGGGAGAGGAGCATATGGTTCCTCTGTTCAGAGGGCTTTTAAGCGGCTGAATGATGACTGAAGGGGAGGGTTTTCTTTAAAGTTCCTGTTGTCTTCTGTGCCTTTAGGATCTTATCTTACATGTACCACATGGTTTAAAATTCGTAAATTTTAGATTATAGAGTTAAACATCATCCTTAATTTTACACAATTCCACAGTTTCTGCTAAAAAGCATATCTATAACAAAGCGAGGACTTGGAATAGGAAAAAATATGCAGGAGATGTGATCAAATTCTAGGATCCTGGGAGGCCAATGAGCCATAGGGATCATGTTGCATGAATCTGGCACTGTGGATATGCATTTTCTTTTTCCTGCACTTCTCCTCTTTCTTTTGGTGTTAGCACCTTGATTTTTCCCTGGAGAACCAGGGCTTTTCACCTCTCAGTCCATGGGATTGAGGTGGGGCTCACTGTACTGATCCCTCTGGTAAGTACGTGACTTTGGCCTGGCTAGTGGGAAGACTGTGCCTCCTATGAAGACAAAGCCCTCTCAGGTCAGTGTGGGGGTGAAGGATTATGTAAGCAGGGAGCTCTTTGCTGCCACATGGAGAGATGGTACCTAAGAATAAAGTCAAGAATAAGCAAAACTAGGAGACTGTGGGAGATACTGAGGGAGAAAAGAGGGGAAGGAAAGGGAGAGAGAGAGAAATTGAGTCTTGACAATATAATTGGGTTTAGAACCAACTTTGCCTGAAGGAACCTTCTGGAATTTTCATGTATATCAGTCAACAAATTCTCTTTTGGCTTTAACTAGTGTGACTTGGTTTCTGTCACTTGAAATGGAAAGAGTCCTAATGATGCACTGAGAACATTCTACTAATAATAACCAATAAGCCTTTATTAACAGATATTTCACTTCAATTGTGAATATGAGATAATGTTCAGGGCTCAAACAAATGTCTTCCATCAAAATCAGTTGCAGGGCAGGGCAGAGCAGAACCAAAAACATATCAGTGCACCATTTTCTAATTCTAGTCTTAAAGATATCCGAGTGGATTTCTATCACCAAGTTTATGTAAGATGCTTCTGCGTTGTATTAAGGGAATTTTCCTTATTTTATAATTCTAATGCTAGAAAACATTTTCTTTTCTTAGTAGCATTCATGACATTAGCCTTCCAGGGATTTGTCAAAAATATTATTTTTTGAGGTTCTGTTCTTTGTCAAGGTTTTATTCGACATCATTCATATACTTTTGGGCCAACTTCAAACTCCAGTGAATTATGTCTATCAGGTTTCTTTTTATTCAAATACTTTGTCTTCTTTTTTATCCCCAAGATATACGCTTCTGCCCTGCAGGGTTAAAAAAAAAAATCTGCTGGAGAGTTATTCTGTGATGTTTATGTGTTAAATAAACAGCGTTTTCCATCTGACGCTTTTACCTATCGGAACAGTTCAAGCACCATAGATTTATAGCTCCTAAGTCAAGTTACTCACCAGTTGTGCAATTCAGCAAAGGCAGCTTTGATCTTCTTCACGGAACTATCTACTTCTTCCTTGATCATGACGCGATATCTAGTTAGAGAAACAGTGCAGCGTTGCAAATCCTTCACTGATTTCTCAATGTTTGGGCCTAAAATTGATGTCAAGAAAAAAAATTAACTCGAGTCCTTTATCCTTTATTTGTAAGCTAAGCAACAAAACAAAGCAACTAGCCCACCAAAAAAAGAGATTTTAAAAATTCTGTTGGGAGGACATTTATAACTCAGAGTAGGTGGCTTGTATGGCACCTGAGACTGCTAGGATGTCCCCCATGGGGTCTCTGGCTGGGCCATCTAGGATACACTTATCTCCCATGCTCTTCGGAAAGAGGCTCTGATCATTATGTCCTATCATGAACTGCAGTGCCTGAGAATCTGATCTGCCTAAAGGCCATTTGTGTTGCTGGCTCTCTCTGTAAACACCACTTTGCGTGGTTGAAAGCCAGCAGGGCTTTTGGAAGAGGAAAATGACACAGAGCTTGGGAGAGGTACAAATGAGTTAGAGAGAGGATGGCACATTGATGCCAGGTACGTTGGCACTGGCCTCAGGCCCTGAGCCAGGCCTGTAATTATGGCAGCAGCACTGAACGCGGCTCTGAGGGAGCCCATCTTGCCTGACTTCCTGAAACTGTCACCAGGGTCGACAGATAGTGCATCACAAATAGGCAGATTGGACTTATCCCAATAAGGGTGTGCTTCTTAAGGGAAAGAAATCCCTCTCAAGAAAAGTGAGACAGCATGTCAAACCAAAGCCAAGGAAACTGGAGGCTGAATGAGAAGAACATTACAGAATCTTCTGGGAATCAGAAAGGAAGTGATTTAGCCCCTTTCATTTGAAATACCGGTTATGTATCAAGTACACGAAAGCTCAAAAAATCATAAAAAGCCAGCGTGTCAAATGGAAAACCTTCTTTCAGCATTATGTTGTCTGAAAGTTCTAGCACAGAACTGAATCTACCTGGGGAAGACCATATCTGAAGAAGACATATCAGCCCCCGGACTCATCTTCATTCAATGCAAGTCAAGCACTTGAGCATTAGAGGAACATGAGTCCCTTTCAGCTTTCAGATTTCTTTTTTTTAAATTTTTTTTAAGTTGGAGTCTTACTCTGTCGCTCAGGCTAGAGTGCAGTGGCATGCTCACGGCCACCCCAGCGTCGACCTATTGGGCTCTGGTGATCCTTCTGACTCAGCCCTCCCAGTAGCTGGAACTATAGGCACACGCTACCATGCCCGGCTAATTTTTGATTTGTTGTAGAGATGAGGTCTCGCCAAACTGACCGGGTTGGTCTCGAAACCGTGGACTCAGGCAATCCTCTCATCTCAGCCTCCCAAAGTGCTGGGATTACAGGCTTGAGCCACTGCGCCCGGCCTAGCATTCACATTTCTAAAGAGCTCATGCATGAGCACTCGCTTTATAAGATATTAGGGTAGAAGGTGTTTGTGGTGCAAACTTATCCATGCCTGCCATGAGAAGAAAGGCCTCAGAGGGGCAGAGAAAGGGGATATCATCCCACTGAAATATTCAAGACCTTTGATTACACGAGAGGAATCACATCTGCCTTTCCACCTATGTGGGTCGCAGAAAGAAATGCAATTTCATATGCATCTTCCTTCACTAAGCAGAGTCTTTAGGGAAGTTCTGTCATGCTGGCACTTTCCTGTGTGTGCAAAAATACGGTAAAATCATTTGTGCAAAAGAAATCACTTTACCTCTTTTCTTTGCCAGCTCATCTGGCTTTATTTCAAGAGGAGCTGCAGGGGCATTGGACTTAACAGGAGATGTTTTTGCCTTAGGCTTGCTTGGGTTACAAGGCTGCTCAGCTGACCACTGTAGGCCATCTGACCTCTCTGGTGTTCCGTGTATAGGTTTGGGGCTCCCATCTAAGGACAGTTTCTGTTGCAGTAGTCTGTTGCCTTCTGTAAGAGAACACCAAATAATGACTGTGAAGTGAGAAACTAAAAACACTGATGACAAAGTGATGGGAGGGGCTATGATTTTTGTTTTTGTTTATATGTTGGCAATACAGTTCACTGCAAACAGTCAAGACACTGTTGTAACAGAATCCCCAGGAGGTGAGAGGATGTACTAGAAAGAGCCTTGTATTCAGAGCCAGAAGACCCGGGTGTGTGTTTTGGCTCTGGTAACTACTTGCAGAGTGACCTTGGGCAAGCCACTTGAAATCTCTCAGTCTCAGTTTCCTCATCCATTACTGTCCAGGAAGGTTATTAGGAGACTTGTGTGAGATGGGCAGGGTTTTTCCCTCCCTATTCCAGTAAAGGTCTAGGCATTTTTAAGGATGATTTCATATTGAGGCTATAAAACTGTAGTCCTCCTATCTCCAAGTACTACATTCATGTCTTGTGGTATTTTATTCTGAATTAATGAAGGCAGATGAGTGATTGGAGATAGGGCAGGAATGGAGTGACAACAGGTACTATAATCACGGTATCTAATTTATGAAGGGCTTAAATCAGAAAACATCATCATAATATCTCAACTATATTTAAAACCCAGGGAGTCAAGTTCTCTCTGGAGCCTTAATAGATGTGGCAATAAATTAGCAGCATGTTGCTTTCGGTTTCTTTTTGAGGTAAGTTCCTATTTAGTTATTGCTGGAGTGAATTAAATGGCACTTTAGTGGCCTGAACAGGAAATGTATCACCCTTAACATCTTACTACCAGAGAGAGCTCAGAGTGTGGGAAAAGCCAGGTTCTTGGAGGAAGCTTGATGAGTGCAGTTTGAATTCGGGGGACCCAGGTTCTGCTATTTCCTCTGTCTTGGGTGACCTTGTAGGCACATCTTTACTCCTTGGACGACTGTGGCTTGCTCTCAGACAGAGCACAGTCACCTCTGTGAAGCCAGCTCCCTGTCAGCTGGTCACCTCTGTCCCACTTCTCTCTAAACTCATTTTATCTTAACACAAGGCTTCCCTGTCTGTTCCTCCTCACTGCCTGGCAGAGGCTACGACCTTCTCAAGGGCAGTCACTGAGTCCAATTCATTTTAGAAGCCCCAGCGCGTGTGTGTGGTTCAATAAATTTCTGTAGAATTATGATTGAATTAAAACACACTCAAAATGATTTCATAGAACCAAATAAGAAACAATAAACACCCTTCCTGACAATGTGGCAGACATTACAGAGACTATACTTGAGGAAAGTACAATGGAGTATGATCTGGGTCCTGGTCAATTTGATTTTAGACATTAGTCCATTCATGACAATTTGGCTCTAGCTGAATTCATCACTCATAACTTACATACCAAGAAAGCACAATGCATGTTTTATGAGCCCAGTGATGAGTACCCTGAAAAATTTACTTACAGTACACAATAAAATGTTCAGCAAAGGCAGCAAAATAAGCAAGTACTGAAAAATGGCATTTCCTCCAGTAATAAAATAGATTCAAATGGGAGTACCAGTTTTATCTTTAGTTATATTAAAGAGGAACTTCATTGCAGGGCAGTGGTTGTCAAACTTTAGGGTGAAATGGAGTCTCCCTTGGTATTTATCATATATGCAAATTCTCAGACACACCCCCAGAGATTCCAGCCCAGCAGGGAGCCCCGTATCACCTCTGAGCAGGTGATACTGTTGGAGTGGAGATGGGTGATACCAGCCACCTGAGAAACCCTACTGTAAAAGATGAAAAACTAATTTCATAATGAGTCTATAAACGTTTGTGTTAAAACAATGACTTAGTTCAAGCTGGTCCCAACTCAAGATCTTTAAATCCCAGTTGAGGTTCAGGCTTGATGAGACACTGTAGACTGAGAATTTAAAACACAGCTCTTTGTGCCTAGGTGTAGTAAATTAGTCATAGTCTTGAAAGTAAGGGAATTTATATTATAGCCTAATGGAAATCATGACCTTAGAAAAGAGGAAAAAATATTCTACTGAAATGCAAAATAATTTTGAGTAGAAGACGTGGGCTCATTAACCTAGAGCTGAAGATATTTTTTTGTGAATCAAAGAACCGATATGTAATACTGGTTCATTTCACTGTCCATTCAACAAATATTAACTGAAAAGTGTGTCTAGTAGTATTTTTTTAGGGTCCTGAAAAGCTGTTTCATTATTGGTGGAATCAATGAATACTAGAGATGTTTAAAGTTCTCAAAGACCCCTTGGATATATATTTGCATACAGGCTGTGCAGATCTGTCTCCAAATATAGACAAATTCTGGGACTCTTTCAGATGAAAACTGGTGGAGAGTTGTATAGTTATTACAGAATTAGGTTCATCTTGACCACAATTCTTGACCCTTCTAGCAATAGAATAATGGGAGTTCTTTCCTGAACACAGTGACTTTCCTCTGACAATACAGGCCAGAAATACCATCAGTTCTCTATCTGGAGTCCACTTGAACTTCAATAGATTGTAGCTCAGCAGGAGCTGATTCACATAAGCCTGCAATGTCCAATAAGCTGACCACACTTGGCTTTTGAACACTTGACATGTGGCTTGTCCCAATTAAGATGTGTTGTAAATGCAAAATAGACACTGAAATTTAAAGACTTAGTACAAAAAAAAAATATTAAAAATATAGCTTTAGTAATTAAAAAGATTACATATTGAAGTAATATTTTGGATATATTATGTTAAATAGAATATATGACCCAATTTAACTCACCTGTTTCTTTATACTTTTTAAATGTGGCTACTAGAAAATATAAAATTATATATATAGCTTGCATTATGTTTCTGTTGGATAACACGAATATAAAATAAAAAGAGCATGAGATTGGTGGTCTACAGTGTGCAATCACCACTAATTTATATTCTAGAATAAGATATTTATTTCGGCGAAGACTGAAAATATCCTCTGAATAGCTACATGAGAAAAGTGGCAGCATCTACATAATAAAAGAGTTATGTACCTCTTGTTCATCATTACTGTGTATGCTTGGTACCTCATGGCAACATGATAAATATTGAATGAATGAATTAGCATTACTTCAGTACTGTGTACACCTAGGATCCCTCCAACCGTAGGGAACTTAGTTTGATGTGAGTCTCTGTGTCTTCTTCTAATATTCATCAAATATTTGAACCAAAATAGCCACATCTTAGAAAGAAAAGCTATATCTGGAAACACCCAATCTACCTAGATTTCCATAACAATTGTATACATTTAAATTTAATCCTTGTCCAGTAAAAATCTAAAAGTGGCTCCTAGAAGCTTATGTGTTTTTGAATTTAACTATTACCCGAGTCTTCCTTTAGGTAACAATACTTATCAAATCTTAGCACATATAGCATGTAACTTTCTGAGTGTCATTTTGGTTTCTGATTCAATGAGATTCAACAGACACATACTGATACAGCTTGGATATCTGTCCTCTCCAAGTCTCATGCTGAGATGTGATTCCCCGTGTTGGAGGTGGGGCCTGGTAGGAGGTGGCTGGATCATGGGGCAGATCCCTCATGAATGGCTTGGTGCCATTCTTGTGGTAATAAGTGAATTCTTGCTGTATGAATTCACACCAGAACAGGTTGTTTAAAAGACACCACCTCCTCCTTCCCTTGCTTCTGCTCTCGCCGAGTGACATGCCGTCTCCCCTCACCTTCTGCCAGGAGTAAAAGTTTCCTGAGGTCTCACCAGAAGCCAACGCATACATAACTGTGAGCCAAGTAAACCTCTTTTCTTTATAAATTACTCAGCCTCACATATTCCTTTATGGCAAAGCAAAACAGACTATTACACAGATGGAGTGCTCATGATATGCTAGCTCTGGCTTATTTATAGGAGTGCTCATGATATGTTAGCTCTGGCTTATTTATTGTTTCTCTAACCCTATAAAAACTAGTATGTAAAATGTGAAAAATTAATATGACTATAGAGTCGTAAATCTGAATTGACCTTTCCCATTGAATTGTCTTGGCACCTTTGTTGATAATCAATTGACTATATGTATGGATCTATTTATGGCCTTTATTCTGCTCCACTGATCCAGTTGTCAGTCCTCATACCACCACCACACTGTCTTGCTTACTACAGTTATACAGGGGGGACTCAAAAAAACCAGGAATTTGTTTATAAAAAATTGTGTATATATTCTTACAAGTTTAAACTTCAGAAACCTTCAAAGTACTTGTCATTTGATGCATACACCTATCAAGATGCTTTTTCAACTGCTCAAAACAGTTGTGGTTTTTTTTTTTGAGTTGAAGTCTCACTCTGTTGCCCAGGCTGGAGTGCAGTGGCATGCTCACGGCCACCACAGCCTCGACCTGCTGGGCTCAGGCGATCCTTCCGCCTCAGCCTTCCGAGTAGCTGGAGCCACAAGCACATGCCATGACGCCCAGCTAATTTTTTGATTTATTGTAGAGACGAGGTCTCACCAAGTTGCCCAGGCTTGTCTCGAACCCCTGGATTCAGGCAATCCTCTCTCCTCGACCTCCCAAAGTGCTGGGATTACAGGCTAGAGCCACTGCACCTGGCCTCAAAACAGTTTTTGAACTTGTCCATTTAAGCCCTTTTAATGCTCCTGCCATTTTTTGTCTCACCTCTTCTCCACTGGCAAAACATTTCCTTTTGAGGACATTTTTTCATCCAAGAAAAGAAAAAAAAGTCATTCGGGGCAAGAACTGGTCAATAGGGAGAGCGGGGCACAGGGATCATGCCTTTTTGGGTCAAAAACTGCTGAACACTCAGTGTGGTGTGGGCAGGTGAGCTCATAAATCACCCATCATGAAATGGGCAAAAGCTGTTGAAAGATTCTCCCCCCAAAATTCACGGAAGCCAAACGCAGCCTCTCACAACAATGCTAGCTGGTAACACTAATGTAGATGGCTTCTCAAAACACTTACCTAGTAGGGGAAGCCTGTTACTATACAAGGGTCTACCCTCCAAAAAATAATTCCAGTTTTTTTGGAGTCCCTCCTTGTATAATGAATCTTTTTTTTTTTTTTTTTTTGAGTTGGAGTCTTACTCTGGCATCCAGACTGGAGTGCAGTGGCCGCTCCTGGCCACAGCACCCTTGACGTGCTGGGCTCCGGCAATCCTTCCGCCTCAGCCTTCCAAGTAGCTGGAACTACAGGCGCGCACTACCACGCCCGGCTAATTTTTTGATTTATTGTAGAGATGAGGTCTCGCTTGCCCAGGCGGGTATCGAACCCGCGGGCTCAGGCAATCCACTCACCTCAGCCTCCCAAAGGCGCGGGATTACAGGCTGAGCCACCGAGCCCGGCTATAATGAATCTTAATATCAGGCAATGTATGTCTTCAAACTTTGATCTTCTTTTTCAAATTGTTTTGGCTGTCTTAGGTCCTTTGCCTTTTAATATAAATTTAAGAATCAACTTGTCTATTTCAACAAAAAAAATTAGATATTTTGACTGGACTTCTGTTGAATCTATAAGTCAATCTGAGGATAAGTGATATCTTAACAATACTGAATCTTCTAATCCTTGAATATGACATGGCATGATGTTTATCAAGGTTTTCTTTAATTTATCTCAAAATCATTTTGTAATTTTTAGCATCTTGTACATCTAAAGTCAGTTTTATTCCTAGGTATTTTCAACTTTTTATGCTATTGTATATAACACATTTTAAAAAAATTTAGTTCCTAAATATTGGTTGCTGGAGTGCAAAAATAAAATTGATTTTTTTGTATATTAACTAGTATCTAGAGACTTGGCTAATTTCCATGTTAGTTCTGGTAGTTGTATTTATTTCTTTGGTAGATTTCTTAGGATTTTCTTTCTATATACACAATAATGACATCTTTAGTGAAGTTTAACTTCTTCCTTTCCAGTCTTTCCTGACCTTATTGGACTGGCTAGAAATCCTACTGCAATGTACAAAAACCATTCTTGCGTGACTCTCGATCTTATACAAACTGTATTCAATATTTCATCAGGTATTACATGAGCTGTAGAGTTTCTACATATTTATCACACTCGAGAAGTTCTCTTGTGTTTCCACTTTGCTAAAAGTTTTCATTTTGTCAAATGATTTTCTTTTTGTTTTACCTATTGAGATGATTATATTGCTTTTCTCCTTCATTTTGTTAATTAATATATTATGCTGACTGGCTTTCAAATGTTAAACCAATTATGCATTCCTGAGATTAACCACACTTGTTATTGTGTATTATCCTTTTTATATATTAATTACTTCATTTGTTAATATTTTGTTGAGGATTTTTGTTTCTTTATTTATGAATAACATCGTTCTTGTAATGACTTTGTCAGGTTTTGATAAGAATTAGCTGGCCTCATAAAAGAAGTTGGGAAGTATTCCCTTCTTTCTACATGATGAAACTGTTTAAGATTGCTTGCATGTTCATTTAAGATCTTTAAATGTTCATTATAATTCACCAATGAAGTAATCTGGGCTTGGAAATTTTAATTATGAATTTATTTGCTAGGTATAGGGCTATTCAGATTTTCTATTTCTTCTTGTACATGGTTTGGAAAGTTGTGTTTTTTAAATAATTTATCCATTTTATTTAAGTTGTTAGATTTATTACAATAAAGTTGCTTATAATATCTGTTGTTAGCCTTTAAGGAAATGAAGAGTCAGAATCAATTTTATTCCTAATACTGGAAATTGGTGCATTATATTTTCATTATAATTCAGTTAACAATTTTTCTAATATCGCTTATGAATTTTTCTCTTTGACCAATGGATTATTTAGAAGGTTGATTAATTTCTAAGTTTCTGGAGATTTTCTAGTTATTTTGTTGTTGTTGTTAATTCAATTTTATTGTGGTCAGACAACATACTCTAAATTAGAGTTCAATATTTTTAAAATATTTCAAGTTTAAATTTTATAAATTTTAAAATATTTTACATTTATTTTATGATCCAACAACTTATTTATTTTGGTGAAAATGTCATGTGCTCTTGAAGTTGTTGGGTATCATGTACTATAAATGCTAATTGTATCAAGTTGGTTGATAGTATTCAAATCTTTTATGATCTAGTGTATTTTTAACGTACTTATTCTATCAGTTACTAAGAAAGTGATATTAGCCGGGCTCAGTGGCTCAGCCTGTAATCCCGCACTTTGGGAGGCCAAGGTGAGTGGATTGTCTGAACCCGAGTTCGAGACCTGCCTGGGCAACTTGGCGAGACCTCATCTCTACAATAAATCAAAAAATCAGCCGGGCGTGGTGGCGCATGCCTGTAATTCCGGCTACTCCGAAGGCTGAGGTGGAAGGATTGCCAGAGCCCAGCAGGTCGAGGTTGCGGTGGCCAGGAGCGGCCACTGCACTCCAGTCTGGGTGACAGAGTGAGACTTCAACTCAAAAAAAAAAAAAAAAAAGAAAGTGATATTAAAATCTATAACTATTGCAAATTTGTCTTTCTCTATTGCTGCTTCATGGTTAAAAACCATTGGTGCATAGAAATTTAGAATTGTAAATTCTTTTTGGTGTTTTAATCTATATATTACTATAAAATGACCCTCAATATCTTTGGGAATATTTTTTATAGTATAACATCAATTTTCTTTGATGTTAATATAGTCAAGCCAACTTTATTATACTTACTGTTGGACAGTATATCTTTACTATCTTTCAACTTTTGGCTATCTCTGTTTTTATATTTAAAGTGCATCTCTTAGAATAATCAGCATATAATTGGGTCTTTTTATCCAGTCTGCCAATCTCTGCTTTTTAAGTAGAATTTGTAGTCCATTTGTATTTAATACAATTATTGAACTAGACTTATCATTTTGAGATACATCTTATTAATTTTTTAAAAATTTGTATTTAAGAAGTTGTTCTAAGGATTACAAGATTGCATCATTAACTTATCATGATGTCCTTTGAGTCAATACTGTACTACTTCATATATAATGTAAGAACCATATAATAAGCTGGGCTTGGTGGCTCAGCCTGTAATCCCGCGTCTTTGGGAGGCTAAGGTGAGTGGATTGCCTAAGCCCGCGGGTTCAAGACCCGCCTGGGCAAGCAAGACCTCATCTCTACAATAAATCAAAAAAATTAGCCAGGTGTGGTAGCGTGCGCCTGTAGTTCCAGCTACTTGGAAGGCTGAGGCGGAAGGATCGCCGGAGCCCAGCAGGTCGAGGCTGTGGTGGCCGGGTGCGGCAACTGCACTCCAGTCTGGGCGACAGATTGATACTCCAACTCAAAAAAAAAAAAAAAAAAAAAAAAAAGAACCATATAATAGTATGATTCTACTTACCCACTTCTGTCAACTGTACACTAATGCTCAGATATATTACTTCTACAATTTGTAAACCCCATAATACATTGTTATTTTTGCTTTA